>JAJEJO010004309.1:27747-51680 GCA_020662805.1 Glaucomys volans | reverse complement strand
CTTGCAAGGCAAGCACTCTACCAACTGAGCTACATCCCTAGCCCCCCAGAGTGGAATCTTGAGTGAGAAGAAGATGGAAACAAGAATTGGGCACACAAGCCAACTTCTACATTTTTATATTTAATATAAAATCTAACCTGCAATTAACCTAGCAACAAAAATCAAATGCTTGGCAAACTATAACATTGACAAAATCTGTTTAGTCTCAACACTCACAAAGATTTCTTTCTCTTTTTAATTTTTAATTGTGGTAAAATCCACATAACATAAAATTGACCATCTTGATCATTTGCAGTCATGTTAAAACCATTCACTTTACTGTGCAGACAATCTCCAAAACTGTTCTCATTTTGCAAAATTAAAACTTAAAACCCATTGAATGACAGCACACTTTCCTCTCCCTCCCTGCCTGGCAACCAACATTCTATTTTCTGTCTCTATGAATTTGTCTGCTCTAGGTCCCTCATGTATGTAGACTCATGCAATATTTGTCTTTTTGAGACTGGCTTATTTCACTTAGCATGATATGTCAAAGGCTTCCTAAGCATAAAGAATCGCTAAGGCAAAGTTGCTTTCAAATGACATTGACAGTGTCCCTTTAGCAGAATTCTGATTTTTGTATTTGCTTTGAGCAGTCCTGGGCCCTTGGTTGGCCTCTGGCTTCTGGAGATCTGGGCACCTGGGTTGAGGGCAAGTGGAGGCCTCTCCTTGCTTGACCAGTGGGGCTCAGTTGTCCTTGCTGCTGTGTGCTGAGTGACAACAGTCTTTTTAAAGGTCTTTAGATATTTTCTCCTGCATAATCTCTTTTGGGAATTTTTTTTTCATTTCAAAGAGAACAATTTACATAACCATGACAGCTCTTGGCCACCAAAGCCAGAACTCAGAGACTGTCTCCTTCCAGTTGGAAGATGCTTCCTTTGGCAATGAAGTCATGTGTGTCCTTCAACTAAGGATCCGCTCAGCTTCGGAGTACACCTTCGATCTCCTGTAGAACTGTGGTTCTCAGTCCTGTGGGTGCTTAAGAATTACTGGAGTTCTTTTTAAAACAATTCCCATGCCAGGTCCTCACCTTAAAAGATCAGGGAATGTGTTTCAGTTGTCCTGCAGGTGGCACCCAGTATCCTCACCTTAAAAGATCTCCCAGGGTGGGTGGCTCTGTTGCGTAATGGTTGGAACTCTTCCCCAAAGCAGAGGCTTAGTTTTTGGCTTTGACTGCACACCAGAGGTCATCTGCAGAGCTTTAAGAAATTCTCAGGGGACCCCACCCCAAGACTTTCTGATTCTGCTGATCTGAGATGTGACCTGGGCTATTAGGGTTTTTCAAACTCTCCAGGTGTTTCCAATCTGTAGCCAGGGCTGAGGACTGCTAATTCTAGGTCTATAGTTCTCAAATTTGAGTCTGTCAGACACCCTTAGAGCTCAGTGGCTTTGGGCCCCACTGGAGTCTGGGGCAATAAGGCTGGTAGAGCCTTTCTAGCAAGTTCCTAAGCCATGCTGCTGCTGGCCCAAGGACCACACTTCCAGGATCACTGCCCTGGATGATCTTTTAATGACCTTGGCCCTATTCCCCTGTATTCTTTTTCCTGGTTTGGGAGTTGTTCCCTTCCTTCAAATCTGATTTAGGCCTGATACTTCTTATAGATACCAAATGGCTTTTCTTCTTCAAAACATTTTAAACACTTAAATAAATATTATGAAGTCTTTTAAAAGCAAAGTAACAGATTCACCCCTGCCCTAGCCCCAGGGTTCTGAGGCTCAGAGTGTGCCTGGATTAGAAATTTATCCATGCCTATTAGGATTAGGGTGCATTTTGTGATCCAGAGCTAAGGGGTTGGTGATGCTTTGTGGCTAGTGCTGGGGTGGGATCTGAGTGCCATACTGTACCCTCTAGCATAGGGAAGAACCTTCCTGGCCCACCTGGGTAAGGACCCAGCCTTCTGATTCAGGCCCTGTGCTCTGCCTTCCCTGTACACCTGTGCAAAACTATCAAGGCAGGTGCAGCTAGGGATTTTGCAAGGGAGGCATCTGCCTTTGGAAAAGGCTCCAGTTGAAACCTACTGGTCAATACCTGGTTTCTGTCTCCATCTCTCTTCCCTGCAGCCCGGAGCTGCAGAGTTCCCTGCTCTTCCCTCTGAAGATGTCCCCAGCAGGGGACATCAGCCCTGTGCAGCTCAGAATTCCATTCCAACCACAAAGTTTACAAGAACCCTTGAAGATCTTGACAACTTACTAAAGGAGATATAGGTTGCCAGTTTACCAAAACAAGGTAAAACACACCTCACTTCCCAGGACAAGTCATCAGCAAATTCCCAGGTCACCGAGGACTCAGTGAAGGAACATGAGATGCCATAAAGCTGTGTCAAAGGCCAAGCAGTTTGCAAACAGTAAAACCTCACGACCTTGGCTTTAATTTCAAATTCAATTCTAGTGAACTTGGTTCTAGTTTTTAATAATAAAGCAAGCTAAGAGAAGGATGGCAGATGCTGGATGTAGCCTGAAGCGGCAGCTAACAGTCTAACAGTGAAGGAATCACAAGACCGGATCCATGCATCGTAGAAGCCACAGCCATCCAAGGCACGTAGGTGGCAGTACGCCTGAGGGCAGCAGCGTGTTTTAGCTCAGTTCGCTCTGTGATGTCACAGCCAGACAGAGACTTCTGAACCTTCAAATGATGATCAGCATACTGTCATTAAGAAGGCGAGGAGGCATCTTTCCACCTTAGTATGATTTTCATCCCCCAAAACTCAAAACACATACACACAAAAGTCTTGGTGCTTCAGAGATCAGCCTTCCATTATCCAGAAGTTCATTTAAGAAAATGGTCCATTATCTGGTGATGCCTGAGCTGGGAGGCCCTCTTCTGGGTCTGCCTGTTCCCTTTGACTTCAGCAATTCTCTCCTGCTACTTCTCCTTCAGGGAAAAAGGACAGGAGGGAAGGGAAACCATCCCTTCCACCTTCCCACCTCAAAGGGACCTTGCAGCGTGGTCGATGCTGTGGCCACCCTCGTTCTGCACCTCCAGCTCTGCTTGTGGCATCCTTATTTAATGCACATGGGAGAAGGGTCAGGACCTCACTGTGGGGCAGGGCTGGCTCGGCAGCAGCTCGGCCTGGGTTAATTTCTGAATTTAAGAAGATTACCGTTTTCCCCACAGGTAGACACTTGTACTTTCCAACGTTTCCACCATTTTCTCACTGGGCTTCACTGCACCCTGGGAGGAGGATAGGGCAGATGGTAGCAACCCCACCTGGGCCCAGGAAGATGGCAATGGTGTGCCACGGGTCACAGGGGTTGGCAGTGGAGGTCTCTTGTTGGGTGGCCAAGGTTTTCCAAGGTGGGCGGGACTAGGGAGCAGGGGGAGGTGGCCAGTGCTGCAGAGCTCCATCCCCCTGAGTTACCCTCTTCTTCCTGCTGGGGTTATTTGGTCCAGGTGTGGGCTTTACCCCTGGCCTCACAGCCTGACCAGCATCCGTGTGGAGGGGCCTTGGACAAAGCCCAGGGCACCAGAACCAGCAGCATTGGGTATCTGTAACTGGTGGGGACAGTGGGGCAGTAGTGGTCCTTGGTAGAGTCATTCAGACCAAACGCCTGAGCCTAGTGGCAGTGTGGAGGGAGTCCTTGCCAATGCCCTGCTGCTCTGGCTCTTTGGGAGGAGGCTGGCGGGTGCCAATTGGCACTCCTACCAGTCCCCCTGGGAGTCAATCTTAAATACTTATCCAGGGAGATGCTCCGCCCTCCCTTGGCTGACTTTTGAGCAAGTCCTTCTGTCCAAGGTCCAGTCTTCCCCACACTCTGTACATGATTTAGGGAAGTGGCAGGGGCTTGATGGCCTGCAGATTCCCTTCCTTGACCGGCTTGATGTCACCATAGAAAGCCACATGCCCCTATGATGCAGGATTTTCTGAAGTATGAAATGTGCGTATATGTTTATTTATTTTTTTATTATTTTTTTTTTTACAAAGTGAGCACTTCATCCCAGTAAGCAGTGGTCTGCTCAGAGGTTCATCTGGAGTCAATCCCCTGCCCCCTCCTCCCTGGGTACAGCCAGGACAGATGCTGGGCATCAGCAGAGGAGCTGTGGAAGCGCTTGTCCTGGGGCCAGGTGTCCATCCCTGTACCTGGTGTGGCTTCAATCAGGCACGATGTGTTTCCCGGAGGCCCTAGTTTGTGGCAGCGACTTCACCTCTGAGCTGCCTTCATTGGTTCCTTCTCCAGCCTCTGCTTTCTCTCCAGTCTCTGCTTCTCCAGTCTCTGCTTTCCTTCTCCAGTCTCTGCTTTCCTCTCCAGGAGCCAAGCCATGCTGCACAGTGTTCCTTCGAGCCTGCTCCACTGGAGAAGGAGAGGGAGGCTGGAGGTGGCCTTCGCTGGGATGTGGGAGAACAGCCTTTGGTGTCAGAAGTTCCTCTCTTGTCCCGTTGATTTGCTCCCCCTGGCCCTGGAGACATTCTGAGATACTTGGGGGAGGAGGGCACTGCCACGCTGGCCTATTTTTATGCAAATGTGGCTTTGGAAGTTGATTCCTGCAAACTCCCTAAGCATAATTCTAACTGCGTGATTCTGCAGTGATGGCTGGAACCCTAGACCTAAAAGCATCATCAGGGTACTTTGTGTCTGTCACTGGGTTTGAAAGACCCTCAATTTCTACCCAATAAAACCAAATTGTTCATCTAGCAAAGACTCTGCTGTGTGTGTGTGTGTGTGTGTGTGTGCACATGCATGCGTGCACACTGGGCTGGATTGGGCTGATAATAGCACAGCTCAACATGGGGAGGTTGCCAGCTATCCCCAAGAGCTCATGGCCATCTCTGGGCAGGGTAGGGGGTACCTGAAGATCAGGAGACCTGTGTGGTCTGACAGAAGTAGCAATCTAACAAAGGGAAGAGGTGGACTCCCAGGATGGGCTCAAAGACCAGAAGAGGAAAAGTCAAGTGGACTAGTGAATTGATAGCCCAATAGGTACCCAGGGACCTAGAGAGATCAGTAGAAGGAGGGAGGGTCCCTGGGGGCTGGAGCTGCCTGGACCAGGTGAGACTTGAGATGTGCTCATACCTGGACTCAGATCCTGTGACTCTGCAGACCTGTCTCTTTCTAAGCCAAATGACTCCATCAAGGTCCTGGGTCACCTTCAAGGCACCTGAGCACACAACCCTCTTATAAAAGATGACAGTAGGTTGGGGGTGTAACTTGGAGGTAGAGCACTTTCCTAGCATGTGCAAGGCCCTGGGTTCAATCTCCAGCAGCACAAAGATAAAAACAATCTCCTTCAGTGCCCTTAGAATAGAATTATAGCAAAACAAAACACAACACAACAAAACAAAACAAAACAAAAACCTTTTAATTTATGGGGCAGACTGCCTGCTGGCCGGGGTCTGCCTACATTCTCCATATCTGTGCCTTTGGAGCCTTGGGAGCCTTCCTCGGGACACTCCCAGGGGCTGATGGCATTCACGCCCCCTCTACCTTCAGCTCCTGCTCTGGGCTATTTCTGCTTTTTATCTGTTGACAGTCCAGATGTCAGATATAGCTCTTTCTTTGGTACCAAGGGTCACAACCAGGGTTTCAGAGTGTGGTGAGATGACAGGGGAGGGAGGAAAACCACTTCCAAACAGGCGACCTCCAGTGGAGACCGTCCTGACACCAGCCAGCTGCCAGCACGGGCACTCCTGTGGCCCAGCCTCTGCCTACCCCTCCTGCCCGTGGCTTCCTTCTTCGCCTCCTGGTCCTCGCTCCCTGCTTCCTCTCAACAGTAGAAGACGGTTCTGCCATTTCCTTTTCCCAGCTGTTTAAGCATTCTCTGGAGTGCTGGTCTCCTGCTGAGCCTGGGTCTCAGCTCACCTGCCACCTGCCACCTTTCAAAGATATTTTCCTCAAAGGGAGACCATTTGTTTCCTCTCCAGTATGATTGTGATGACAGCTATAAGATGTCTACGTGGGCTGGGGATATAGCTCAGTTGGTAGAGTGCTTGCCTCGCATGCACAAAGCCCTGGGTTCAATCCCCAGCACCACAAAAAAAAAAAAAAAAATGTCTACGTGTTTTGTTATTACAATTATAAATGCTGAACACTGAAGCAAGCAACTGTGGAACTTAAGTCCTATTTGAGGGTTCTCCCTGAGACCTGGCCACCGTCTTCTACTGTATCATAGTAGGAAAAAGAGTTGAAGACCTTCCAGAAGAAGGAGGGGACCGCCATAAACATTTTTGAATGAATGCATGTATGAATGTCGTTTGCCTGTTTACCTCACCTCATTGGTCAAGTTCACGCTGTTTGCCAATTCATTCATCTAACAAATATTTCTGCGCCCCTGCATTGGGCCCAGCTCCCTGAGGAACTGGAATGTAACAGGAAGCCAGTGCACATGCCACCGCTCACAGAATACAGAGACTGGCCTGAGGAATGGAGGTAATCAAAAAATCTCCCCGCTGACCTGTAATTATAACTGTGCTATAGAGGAGCTACAAGGGCGGGGAAAGGCTTTCTCTGACCTGAGATCAAGGACCATGGAGAGCTCCCTGCAGAGGAAAGCTGCCTAGGTGGCCTGGTGGGGGAAGCATCCAGGGCCTATGCGGGGAGAGTCCAGGGCCCTGGGAAGGAGGTGAACATGGTGGGAGATGAAAAGGGAGAGCTGGACAGAGTAGGACCCTGTGGGGACAAGGTGGCCATCAACAATGTTGATTTTGATTCTCAGAGAATCCAATTGATCAGTTCCCACGGATAAAGCTCACTCTGGCCCCAGTGTGGAGGGCGGGATAGCTGGGACCAGAGTGCTTAAAGGGAGACCAGTTAGGGGGCTCCTTCTGGTGGCAAGGACCTAGGGATGGGGTGGTGGGGAAGAGCCAAGAGCTCCCAAGAACACAAATGGGGAAAGCAGAGCCATCAACAGAGGTACTCGGGCCGGGTGGGGGCGGGGCAGGGCAGAATCAAGGACAGGCCCTTTCTTAGTGGAGACACAGAAGTCTGACACACGGCCCTCCAGGGGTGGGATGGCTTGCTGGAGAAGGGACCTCATGGCAGTTTCAGCCAAGGCAGGGGGTGCTGTTTCCCCAAAGACGTGCTAGGCAACCTTCACTTTCAGACAAATCAACAGAAATCCAGTTGTGCCGATCCTGGGCTCCCGTCACAAGGCAAAGACACAAACAGGGGTGGCCTAGAGTTGATGGAGTCATTGTTGATTTGAAAGGATTTCATGGTGAGAGCAGTACTGTGAGCACCCCCACCACGGTAGAGGGGAAGGGAGTCATCACTGCTGACTCTGTCTCCAGGCCTAGAAAGAGGGACTTCTGTGAGACCACCCAGAGAGCAGCTATGGATTCCCATGGCACTGGAGCCCTGCTCTCGCAGAGGACGCCATGGTGGCCAAGGCAGGAGAGCTGGTCTCATGTAGGATCAAGAGGTGTGAGTCCTGGTGGTAAGGTCATGTGGTAGGAAGCTCAGCCAGGGTCATTTAAAAAGGTATTTTGCTGAAGAGGGTGACCTGTCAGGACAAGGGGATCTTGGCAGGGGAGGCTGTGGGGGTACTGCTGGGGCAGAGGTGACATTAGGACTCGCCTGTTCCAAGGAACTGGTCAGAGTGCCACCTGATAGGGGTCTGAGGAGGTCTCTGCAAGGGGGCAATGTGACCTCAGCTCAACCTTGGCAGGTTTCTTTTCTTCTTCTCTCCTCCTCCTCCTCCTCTTCCTCCTCCTCCTCCTCCTCCTTCTTTTTTTTAGGGAATATGTAAAATAGAATTTATTTAAACATATTAATGTTTAATTTGTGTATTTTTACAAATAGATAACATATAAAACACCTTGTAAAAATAGATAAAATATCTTATTTTCAAATTTTTATATTTAAAATTCACACTACTGAAAAGAATTTCAGGATGCATTGAAATCAAGGCATGAGCAAAGACTTACTAAAGGACAGTAAGACAAAGGTATATACACTTCTTATGGTTTAGATGTGGTGTCCCCCGAAAGCTCACGTGTGAGACAATGCAGGAAAGTTTGGAGGAGAGATGATTGGGTCATAGCTTTAAACTAATCACTAAATTAAATCCCTGATGGGATTAACTGAGTAGCAGCTGGAGGCAGGTGGGGTGTGGCTGGAGAAAATAGTTCATTGGGGCGGGGCTATGAGGTATATATTTTGCATCTGGAGAGCGGAGTCAGTCCCACCTCCTTCTCTTCCACCATGATGTTCAGCCTCACCTGGAGCCCCGAGGAATGGAACCAGCCTTCTATTGGACTAAGACCTCTGAAACTGTGAGAACTCAGATAAACCTTTCCTCTCCTAAAATTGTTCTGGTCAGGTCTTTTAGTCACAGGAGAGAAAAAGCTGACTAAAACAATACCCCAAAGGCAGGGTGTGGACACCCCTCCCTCTCAAGGAAGAAAAGATGAGTGATTCACCCAGGGTTGAGCTCTCTGACTAGATACATGCTTTTTCTGTTTAGGTTCCCAGGCAAGATTTTGTGAAAACAAAACCCAAAGTCAGTCATTTGATATTTGGGGTCTAGAATGTTTCTTTTCTTTTTTTGGAGGCGGGGTACCGGGGATTGAATTCAAGGGCACTCGACCACTGAGCCACATCCCCAGCCCTGTTTTGTATTTTATTTAGAGACAGGGTCTCACTGAGTTGGCTGGGGCCTTGCTTTTGCTGAGGCTGGCTTTGAATTCACAATCCTCCTGCCTCAGCCTCTCAAGCTGCTGGGATTACAGGTGTGCTCCACTGCACCTGGCTAGAATGTTTCTTCTTCATTAAGCAGTCTAGCCGTCAATCAGTTGTGGGCACATTGTGTAGGTCTCAGTCTGGTGCCATGTAAATTGAAGTTTTGTTTTGACTGATCTGACACAAGTACATGCTGGAGGACTAAAAGGACAAGCATGGCTGGTCATGTTTGCAGACTCGAGTCTCCATCTAATAAGGGTCTCTTCCTCACTCTTCCTGAGAGCCCACCAAGCTAAAGAGGGAAGCCTGGGAGGAAACCCACAAGCATCCCCATGGAAGACTTTAAACATCACTGCTGTCCTTAGGAGTGCATGAAGTCCTCTTGAGAGTGGCCCAGCTCTGTGGCAGGGGACAGGCGGGGTGGGGTGTATATCAGAACATGCAGCTACCAAGAGGAGGCGGCCAGCATATGAAAGTGACTGCCACCTCCCCAGAGGCAGCAGCAGTCACCACAGCCATGTGGGGAGAAGTATGGAGAAGTCCCAGTCAGCTGAGGGTCCAGCGTGGGGCTCCTGTGGGATCTGCACAGTCCCCTCACTTAATCAAGATAGTGTTTGTCACTTGTAACGTCTGCAGAACTTCTAAACTACCTGATAGTGACTCCAACAGTCATGGGTATGTCCCAGATTTCATCTGGTGTCAAGGGATGAATTCTCCTGACCGAGCAAAAATAAAGGTGTATTTGTAGTACAGAGCACAGGTTGTCTGATGTACTGGACCAAAAGTAATTTCAAAGCAATGAGCTATGTGCAATCACCACGTAAGAGCAAGTGGGAGGGGTCAGGGGCAGGACCCTTGGCCAGGTCTTGGGTTGGGCTCTGGAACTCCCCAGTTTGTCGGATGGTTCTGGCTGGTATGGGTAGGCAATGAAGGAGTTTAAAATTCAGGTTTGGGGGGGGGGTCACCTTGTAAACGTGGCCAAGGAATTGATCATTTGTTTTCTAGCAAATGGGGTAACCAGGGAATGAATGTCAATTGACTGGAAAAGTGCTTCTGGCAGGAGTGCCCAGAGAAGTGGGCCGTGTGAGGTGGGAGATAGGCACAGGATGGCCACCAGGGGGCGCAGTCCTGGCGTGAGAGGAGGGAGGCGGGGACTCCCAACCCGTGAGGGAAGGAGTTAGCCCTTGATAGTGGGGTGACTGCCTATGCTTTTGATCAGGACTGTTAGGCGATTCAGGGAGAAGAGTCGGACTAGGGGGAATGGAGCAAGGAGGAGCCAGTGTGGTTGGAGGGTGCAGAGAGCAGGGAGAGCCTGCAGAGATTAGGATTAGAGGGACTAGGGTTTTATTCTAAGGGCACGGAAGCCATTGGAGCACATGAGCTGCGGTATGACGCGATCTGATTGATTTTTAGATAAAATTCCTCTGGCTGGTGAGCAGAGTGGATTGGAGGAGACAGAAGTGGTCACTCTGGGTAGCTGGAGCTAGCCAGAGAGTTTGCCCAAGGTGTCGGTGGGAACTCAGATCTCAGTGACACAAGAAGGCCACCAACCTCACGACACCACATCCCCATCCTCTCCCAGAACAGAAGATGGCTCCATCTGAGACCCCAGAACTGCTGATTACCTTGAGTGAGAAGTCAGGGGCACGTGGTGGGCGGGAGACACCAGTGGGAGGGAGCGCAGCCAGGCTTGCATCCGGGTTCTTCGGTTTCTACAGGCTCCTTACTCGCTTCCCACTTCCTGCTTCCCACTGTAGACTGCTCATTCACTTACTCTTGAGAGTCACACTCTTCTGGGCCAGGTGCTTGGGACATACAGGACTGGCTGGAAGGAGCAGCAATCTGGGGGACAAGATGGCAATGGGGGATTGAATTATTGGCCCCTTCTTCATCCCTTGCAGTGTGTCCATCCAGCCTTTACCTTGACATTCTCCAGACCCTCCTACAAAGGCAGGTCACACTTCCTCTCCCTGCAACGCTGGCCTTGGCCATGTATGTCGCTTTGTTTGGTGGAAGGATGTTAGCAGAAGGGATGCAAGTGAAGACCTCTAATGTGCTTGCACTGTCAGGGTCACCACCTCCACCCCTTGCACTTCCACCGAGGAATGAGAAGTACTTTCCCCTGGGGGGCTGCTGCTCCTTCAGCTCAGCCCAGCTTGAACCCTTGCAGAGCACAGGTGTCCTTGCAAAGGCCAGCCAGTCCTATAGCTTGATGCAGAGATGCCAGGCGAGGACAGCAGAGATGAGTCACTTAACCCAGTCGCAGACAGGAAGAACTAATGCTTGTGCCTTTCAGATTTGGGTGGCTGCGTGTTACATAGCATGAGCTGACTGATAGAAAAATACATACAAAAGCTCTGAGAGCCAAGTGAACTGAGGCTTGCTGCAGACATGTTTAGAAAATAGGCATTTCTTCAGTTTACCCAGTGTGACTTTCTGAAAAGGGAGGTTGAGTCAGGGTGTAGAGGGCCTCTACTATTTGCTTAAGGAGCTAGGATTCTGCTCATGTCATGGACATTTGTTATTCTTTTGGCAACCCAGCATCCTGATTCTCTTCTTGTCAGAGAAGAGATCAGCTCCCCATTTAGGAACTGGAAATGTCACATAATACCTTTCCCAGTCTCCTGTCTAGCAAGGTGTGTGTACATGACAGAGGTTCAACCAATCAAATGTGCAGGCCTCAGGCTGATTGGTAGAAGGCAGTAGGGTCCATTCTGGAAAGGGTGGTACCAGCAGGAGCAGGCAGCAGCTGTGGTCCTGGCAGCAGCAGCTCATGCTGGAGCTTAGGGTCACAAGCCACACTTCCAGGATCAGCTCTGGTGGCAGTGGGGTCCTCACCAGACATGCAATTCCAAGCATCATCTCCAGGGTGTAGCCTCTACGTTTAGTTCTTAGAACTCAGAAAAATTCTGAGGTTTCCCTTATCAACTTTTAAATAAAAAATTTTAAAACTTTAATTAGCCAGTGTTGGCTTCTGTTACTTGCAATTCAGAATCTTGGTTGATAAAAATCAGTTGCGCTGGAGTGAAGCGTTCGAAGCTGGAGGGTGATATGACCAATGCCATTCAGCAGTAGAATATACTTGAAGGAGGAGGAGCTGGACCAATGAGATCATTTTGCCTGTGCATTCTTGTGTGGGTGTGCATGTGTGCACACGTGCAAATAGTCAGTGGGATTAATAGACCTCTCCTGCTATCAGGAGTTTGGCTCCCAGTCATCACCCTGAGTGTCCTTTGTGTTTCTTCAGTCCATAGAAACTGCTTAGAATCCAAGAGTCAGCACTAGCCATGACAAACTCCTACACTGCCCACTCCAGGGCTTCACACAGGTCTAGAGGGAGATGTGGTGGCATTGAAGCCTCCTCCTGCCTCTGTTCAAATCTGGCCTTTAGTCCTGCCTGGGATGAGAGGTGGGTCTGGGCACACTTCACAGCCAAAGTGTCTGGGGTTAGGACTGGGCCAATGGTCAGGCCTGCATCATGGGCTGCTCACACAGGTGGTCATGTGGACAGGCAAAGGCAGCAGGTGAGCAGGACAAGTCAGAGACAGGTGGAGCTCGTGTCCTGTTTCCAAGGCCATTCAGTGCCTACTCGTGCTCCCTGACAATCCATTCCTTCCTGTGCCAGCCCCTGTGCACCTCTGGCCTGTTTTCTGATCCTCTAGTTTTATCTTTTGGAGAATGTCAACCCAATCTTCCAGCGTGTAGTTTTTTTCTGCCTGGTTTCTTTCAGTTAGCTTAATGATTTTGAGGTCCATCCAGGTCGGAGCATGTCCTTTATATTGCTGAGAAGTCTTCCTCTGCATAGATGGACCTTGAGTTGGTTACACACTGGCCAGTTGATGGGCATCTGAGTTGTCTCCAGTTTGAGGCTATTGTGAATAAAGCTTCTAAGAACATTCATGTATCTATCATTGTCAATTCCCTTAAGCAAATGACCAGGAGTGGACTTTCTCTCTGGGTTGTGCAAGGAGTGTTTGCTTAGCTGTGTAAGACAGTGCTGCTCCTTCCCCAGTGCTTGGGCCATCACACACTCCCACAGCAGGGTGAGTTCCAGCTGCTCCTTGTCCCTGTCAATGTACTGACTCAGACCCTACCTTCTTATGCATGTGTTCAAAGGCCAGAGGATTCTTCAAAAAGATTAGTTTAAATTTTTGAAAAAAAAATTCCAATAAACATTTTTATCTGAATGATATCTCACTAAAAGTGAAAATTTTAGTATTTCTCCTAACAGATCATCATGCAAAATGATTTTTCTAGTCATTTCCTACTAATCCTCAAGGTCCCTGAGGTCAAACCACATGGTGCCAGCAGGGGGCGCCCGTCACCCACCATTAAACTTTATTCCTGTTCCTCTGGTAGATTTGGAGCTGAGTCCTGGGTCATCCCAGCAGAGCAGGGGAGGAGGTGGGATTGATCTTTCCTGGGTGAGGATGTTTGGGGTCAGTAATCAGCACCCCCACTGGTGGGGGATCTGGATGACTCCAACAAGCAGGGCAGGAATCAAGCTGCCCAGGCTTGGAAAAAATTGAGCACTAACTGCTGCTCAGATGTCCTTCCATCTATTCGTGAAAGTCCTTCCTTCTGGAATCCCCACTTTATAGTTTCTCCTTTGGCCTTGAGTACAGAATTACATGAGATGCTTCTAGAAGGCACTAATCCCACTCAAGAGGGCTCCACCCTTGTGACCTAATCACCTCACAAAGGCCCTGTCTCCTACTACCCATCTTGATATAGGAATTGTCATTTGCTAATATTCAACATATAAACCAGGAGAGACACATGCAAACATCCCGTCTGGTGCAGGCGTCTGGGGCATACATTAACCTCTGGTGTCTTGTGGAGGCTTCTGATTACTGAAGTGCTTTCTTCCAGTGCTGAATAACACCAGAGGGTCCTTATGCCCCTTTTATGGATGGGAAAATAGTGGCCTTGTCCCAGGCCATGCAGCCAGGAGGTTGCATAGGGCTCCATTCTGTCCTCATGCTGAAAGGACAGAGGAATGAGTTTCAAGTGAATTGAAATTTTCTTGCATTTCAAAATGAATCTTATGATTTGGATTGTAAGGAATTGTAATAAAGTCTTAGATGCCTTAATAAAATCATAAGCAAGGAAGAGAACTTTTCTTGATGACTGAGGTGGGGAGGGGCCTCTGAGAGTCCAGGAACTAACATGGGTAAACTAAGTGTCCTTGGTAAGGCAGAGGCTGGTGTCTGAGCACTGCTGAGGGTCCCCTGAGGTTAAGTGGGCTTCCCCAGGGTCCTGGGCTCTGGCCCCACAGTGCCACTAACTCATAGCTGCTTTGTGAGCTAAGAGCTTGTGAGGTACAGCTGGTCTCCCCTGCAGAAGAGCCACTTCTAGAAGCCAGCAGTCTTGAGGAGAAGGAAGCAGAAAGGAGAAGGATCTAGTAAGAACCCTGTGGACTGAGTAAGCTGATCAGAGGTCATGAATAATGAAGAGAAATGGAGCTGGGGAGTGTGGCTTGTTCTGGGTGGCTCTGCCTCCTCAAGAGGCCCCTGGCACTGGGGTGATGTTCCGGGCCTCCTAACCTGTGAGGTAGGGAGAGGGTAGTCAGTGGGGAGGACCCTGCTTGCCCCTGGAGTGGCCTGGAGGGGTCTCAGGTGGCCCTCAGCTGTGAGGCCAGGTGGGAAACAGATGCCAAGCTCAACCTGTCATCTGAGTCTCCATGAAGTGGGGACTGGCGGGGGAGGAGCAGGGGGGAAGGAGGACAGCCCCTCTCATCTGCATAAATAAGTGAGGAGGCCCACGGAGAACCTGGGCAGGTGCTGAGCAAGCAGAGAGGCAGGTGGAGGGAGGGGACAGGGGCAGGAAGAGCAAAGAAAGTACTGAGGTGGTCTTGGGCCAGAAAGGAGAAAGGGGCTTTAAGACAAGACCCAAGGAAGACTGGTCACTCTGGCCCACCCAGACTGGAAGCCACAGGAGGGACTGTGGCTCTGCAGCTCAGGATCCAGGCCACAGCTGGGAGCACGTGAGCCTGGGCCAGGCAGGAAGGGGCGGCCGGCACAATGATGCCCCAGAAGAAGAAGAAGAGAAAGAAAGACATCGATTTTCTGGGCCTGTACGAGGAGGAGCTTCGGAACTACGCCTCGGAGGACGACGAGGAGGAGCTGGAGCACGAGTACTATAAGGCCAGGGGTGCGTCCTGCAGGGTGGGCGGCGGGCGGCGGGAGCAAGTGCCACAAGGACCTGCCCTCGCTCTCGGCTGCGATTGCGGGGTTGCAGCCCCCCGGTTATCCCAGATGTCTACACTGCCTTGGAGGGGGCAGGTGGGCACCGTGCCACGGCCCCCCGTGCCAGAAGAAGTTGAGAAACATGCCCCCAGGCAGGTTCTAGCAGGACAGAATGGACTGGAACCGCAGTGCAGCTCCAGTTCCTGGGCACCCCAGGGGGAGCGCTGCAGCCCGACCCCACAGGTGTGGTCTGCGTTGGGCAGAGTGCCCTGAATGGCTTGGGCCATAAAGGGACATCTTGGGGAGGAAGGCTGGCCCCTCATTCCTACCCAGAGTGGGGTGGAGGCTGCTGCCCGCTGGGAGGGGAGAGGGGGAGCTCCCTGCTTACTCCCATGCCTCCTGGTTCCACCAGTGCCTGCAAATCCGGGCACTGGGCTCTAGCCGCTGCTGCCTGAACTCCACGATGGTGGGGTCCTGCTCTGGCTTTAGGGTTCCTCACCCAGAACCGGCTCAGACAAGGTGTTCTTAACTGGGGCTCCCTCAAAGCCCCTTCCCAATGTGGTGCCCTGGGCATCTACTGGGGTCATAGAAGAAGGAAGGGTCTAGAAAAGTGAGACTCAGCCGCCTCCTGGAACACATGCTCAGCTGGGTTAGTGTGGGAATGGGCTGGGAGATGGGCAGCATCCCACAGGGTGGGCACCCTCAGTGCCCTTGCACCTGGCTGCTGGTGAGAACATTCCAGGCCCTCTCAGACATCACCCGTCAGCTCTGTTGGAGGGGGCCTTGCTGTGCCCATAGGTCTCTGACATGAAGCCCTTTTACATCCATTCCCACATCTGGTCCTCTGATCCCTGAGAGCAGTCAGGGCAGGTGTGATTGCACCATTTAACAGGTTGAGAACTGCGACTGAGACATTAAGTGACTTGAGCAAGGTCACAGGTGGGACAGAGGACAAGAACTTCAAACATCCCTTTCCAAGGCAAGTCCTTCTCTCATCTCAAGGTGCTGCTGAATAATGTACTGTGCACCAGGCACTGTGCTAAGCACGTCACACAATGAACCCATTTCATCTTCATAACAATGCTGTGAGGCACGTTGGGTCATTAAAGTCAGGATCCTGAGGCACAGAGAGGTTAAGTAACTTTCCTAAGATCTCACAGCTGATCAGAGTTAGGATTTGAATTTAGCTGGTCTGGCTGCTAAAATTGGACAACCTGTCAATTTTGACTGTGGTAAACTAGTTGGAGAAGATCAAGCTGGGGTGGGTGCCACACTGATGTTTCTAAGAGACCCACAGACTCTTGGCCTGCTGCAGGGCCCTGGTGGAAAACGTGGTTGAAGCTACTGGTAATTACACGCTGAGCTCCAGCTGCACTGTGATTGTCACCCTCTCGGTGATAGAATGACGGTTCTCCCACTCCCAGGGAGCTCTGGGATCTAGTGTTTCATGGAGTCCTGATGAGTGCGATAAGGAGGAAGAAGGGCAAGGAGAGAGGCCCAGGCATTTCTTCTCTGTTTCTTGGGCCACCTTCTGGCCACACTGCTCACTGTCAGCCCGAGGAGGAGCACCGCTCCCTCAATGCTCTGAGGGCAGGCTGATCCCCGCACATGGGGCTGCCTTCTGACTGAGACAGGTGGGAAAACAGTGATTTATACCAGAACCTGAGAGGTGAAGGGACCCCAGAGGCCATCCTACACAGCCCTTGGGGCATCTCCCATCCTGTATCCCAGATGCGTCAATCAGCATCTCTCAAGATGCAATTTCCTGAGGCATTGGGTTGTTGCTAATGGAAACAGCAGCAATGATGGTGACAATGATGATGTTGGTGATGATGATGGTGCTGGTGATGGTGATGCTGTTGTGATAGAAAATGATGATGCTGATGGTGGCCCCGATGGTGATGGTGATGCTGATGCTGGTGGTGCTGGTGACGGTGCTGGTGATGTGATGGACAGTGATCACTTATGGAATGCATATCCTTTCATTCAACTACGAGAGTCTGTAAAATAAATTCCCAAGGGTGGAAGTGCCAAGTCAATGAGTATGAACATGGAAAACCTTATTTTATTTAATTTAATCTTTACCACAATCGTTCAAGGAAAATATTTTCCCTACTTCAGAGAAGAGGAAGGTGAGTCTTAGTGAGAAATTCAGTAGAACTCACATGCCAGTAATGATAGGATTGGGATTCCAATCCTGGTCAGCTTAGTTCTCATAGTTGTTCTCATGCATTCCATTGATTATTGCCATCAATCATTTCTTGCTCCAGATAATCATTCATCCAGGTGAGTATTTGCTCCTACGTGCTGGGATCCTGCTAGGAGCAGTGTGATGCCATTGACAGTCCTGTGTACTGGCCTGGAGGCTTTATTAGTTGGGGTCCTCTCTTCCAGAGCCAAATAGAATTTGGTGTTTTCTACAAGATATCCAACTTCCACAAGACTGTTCTTTGACTCTCTGAATTGCATTTTTTAAATTGCATTTTTAAATTGAGGAATAGTGTATACACAGTGCAAAAAATCATAAAGACAGAGAGGGATGAATTTTACACATGGACAGGCTGTGTGACCACTGCTCAGATCAGGGTAGAGAACATTTCCAGCCCCCACAAAGCTCCTTCACATCCCTTCCCAGATCTAACAACTCTCCCAGATCTATCCTCATAGATTAGTGTTTTTTTCCCTGTTCTTCAATTTCATATAAATGGGATCATATGGTGTATACTTTTCCACAACTACCTTCTCTTGCACTCAGCATTACATCCAAAGATTTGTCCCTCTTGAGAAACATCCTATAGCTGGTTGGTTAGTACAATTGCATTTTATAAATACATTACCATTCATTTAACAGTTCTCTTGTTGATGGACATTTGGGCTATTTCCAGTTATTTTGATATTATGAGCAAAGTTGCTACAAATCTCGTTCGCGTCTTTGATGGACACACGCATTCATTTCTCTTGGATTTGTAACTGGAAACAGAACTGCTGGGTCACTGGGCGAGTGTATGTTTATCTGTTGGGTGCTCTTGTAGACACACACACCCACCTCTGTGACTGAGGGTGACAGGAGCTCCACGTTCCTGCCAATACTTGATGTTGTCAGTCTTAATTTTAGCCATTCTGGTGGGCATATGGTGGTATATTATTGTAATTTAATTTGCTTTTCCCTGATAAATACTGGTGCTGAGCATGTTTTCCTATTTTTTTTTTTTTTTTTTTTGCTGGGGATTGAACCCATGGACACTTTACTGCTGAGCCACATTCTCAGCCCTTTTATGTTTTATTTTGAAACAGGGTCTTGCTCACTTGCATAGGGCCTCACTAAGTTACTGAAGCTGGCTTTGAACTTGTGATCCTTCTGCTTCAGCCTCCCAAGTTGCAGGGATCTTGTTTCCCTACATCTGTTGGCCATTGGGATATCCTCTTTGGTGACCTGTCTGTTGTTTTTTTTTTTTTATCTGCTTTTCAACTTTATTGAAGTACAATTTACTTACAATGAAGTGCCTCTATTTTAAGCGTCCCATCTGGTGAGCATTGCACCCATGTGACCTCTAGCAAATCGATGTATAGAATGTTCACATTAATGGAACCCAAAGTTTCACGTGTCATTTCCCAGTCAGTTCCCTGCTCCTAATCCCAAGCAGCACTGTTACAATAGACTCCATCACTCTTTTATAAAGTTTCCTATAAATGGCATTGTAAAGAATGCAGCATTTTGGACTGACTTTAGTTCACATAACGAGCTTGGGACTCATCTGTGTGAACCTGTCAGTGTCGTTCCTTCTTACTGCTGAGCGTGTCTGTTGTGTGGACACACTGGTTTGTTCATCCATTCACCTGTGGATGGACATTTAGGTTGCAGTTTGGGCCCATCAGAAGCAAGGCCACTGTGAACATTGTGTTCATAGAGCTTTGTGTGGACATGTTTTCATTTCTCCTGCGTCAATGTCTAAAAGTGGATTTTTTAGATTTTATGATAAGTGCATGATTATCTTTTAAAGAAATTGTTGCATATTTAAAAGTTATGTGGTCTCTTATTTATTAGTGTGAATTCTTTCGCCTGTGCTTGAGTCCTTTGTTGGCATGTGCGTTTCAAACATTACCTCTTAGTCAGTGTTTCACCTTTTCATTTCTTCATGGTCTTAATTAAAGGGAAGTCCAGTGAATCAATTTATTTATGGCTAGTGTCCTGTTTAAGAGGTGACTGTATCCCTCTGTGTCAGGTATTTAGGTAGTTTTCTCATCTCTCTCCTGCTCCCCACACTCTTCTCCAAATAAAGCATCCCTAGGGCTCTGTATCTTCTCTCATATGCTGTGATTCTAGAATTTCCATCAGGCTCATCAGTCTGTGAATGCTGTTTGGACATGCCCTTGCGCATGTGCAAACCATGCAGGCAACACTTCAGGCCCCAGAGCTGTTCCTGACAGGCTCAGGAGAGGGCTCCAGGGGTCATCTGTAGATCCAGCTCCCCTGTGGTGCAGACTATGAAGAATCAAGGCTCTAGTTGTCACGAGTGACAAGGAGCCACACACACACACTGCTTCTGCTCCACTTCAGTGCCTTGATGGGGCGTCATCAGAACCAGGGGGATTTGAAGGTGCCCTTGCTCCCAAACACTGCTGCTGGTCCTCAGAGGCCAGGGAGGACAAAGGTGTTCCTGGAGGACTTCTGGAATATAGAAGCATCATTTGTGTTCATGTTAGTTGAGCCAACATCCTGTCTGCCAAAGGCTCCTGGAGCTGAAATCAGCTTCTCTGCATGAACAACAGTAGTTTAAAAAAAGAAAGGCTATTTATCGAGTATCTTCTATGTGCCAGAGTCTTGATATGTGTACATCACCTTTAATCCCCAAGAACAGTCTGAGAACAGGTATTATTGGGAGGTTGGTACTTGTCCAGAGTCACCCTGCTTCTAAGTGGAGGAGCCAGCAGTGGCCACCCTCAGATCCTGTGGCATGGCAGTGGGGCACCTTGCAGCAGCTTGCACCAGCTCTGGCCTGTGGTGGTGTGAGCAGCACCTGTAACGGCGTTGCTGCAGGCCTCACGCACCCTAGGTGCTCAGATGTGTTCAGATCCCTCATCCCCCAACCCCCAACTTTGCCATCAGCCCCTGGGACAAACCCCTTCTGAGGAATAGATGCTGAATGGATAGGTTTGAATGCCTAATCCCCAAATCGCCTCCTCAACCGCTGGGCCTCCTTGGGGCACCTCAGATATACTCAGCAACTGGAAAGGAGCAATGATAATAGGTTTGCTTCAACACTCCGGTGTGATAATATTGTAAAGCCCCAGCTCAGGGCTAGGCACATAGTAAGCTGTCAGTCAATGTTGTCCATGACTACGGTTACTCAGCGTTGGTGTTGACCGATTCCCAGGATGTGATGGACACCTGGCACCACATTCTGCTGGCTCCCCAAACTCAGTCTCTCTTGCTGCACACATGTATGGCAGGTTCCCCAGATCAGTGCTACCAGCCCAAGACTGATTCAGAAGACAGCCTTTTCATGGAACAGGTTGAAAATCTGGCGTTTATTTTGGAATGGAGGAGCAGACTGATGGGGATGTGATTTGGCTGTTTCCACTTGGTAGAGGTGACATGGCTCTGGGGTGGCTGGCGGCAGCAACTCTCCCCAGTCCAGGTCTGGGCTGTGATTCTGGGAGTCAGTTTTGGAAGGATGTTGGATGCGTGTGCCTGCAACCTGCCAACACTTCTGCTAACCACCTAATATCCCCAGTCATCTGGCTTGCGTACCTGGGTGCAGCAGATTGACAGACTCTGAGAATCTAGAAGCATCCTTACCTTCTCTCCATAGTCAGCAGGTGGGCTCTAATGGTACTCAGGCCCTGGCAAGGAGAGGTGTTGACAGCAAACTGAATTAACTTCAAGGAGCCCCAGAGAGGGAACTCAGTGTCCCTGCCAAAGAGGGACCCCTTGCAAAGCCTGGGAGGGCTTCAGTGTGCTGTGCTGGAAGGATCACAGAGAGGGCATCCTGAGAGGCCTTGGGCCAGTCTGAGGTACTGCCACAGGCTGTGCAGGCTGTGTCTGAACTTGTCCCCTGCTTTCAGATTCTTAATCTTTAAAAAAACAATGGTATCAAGGTTGAAGTCTGGGTCTTGAAGCAGGAGCTGGTGTGGGTCTGACTGTGGCTCAGAGGCTTGTGGAGGTGGGTGGGGACTTAGAAGGATTCCCAGAGTCCTTCATGCCAGGACATCTCTTGGAGGCTGGTGGGAGTTCTTTTTTTTTTATTTTTAATTTATTGGTTCTTTTTAATTATACACAACAGTAGAACCCATTTTGATATAATTATATAGCAAGGAATATATCTGTTTTTTCACAATGTAGATTCACACAATTCATATAATCTTACGTATACATAGAGTAATACTGTCTGTCTCAGTCTACTATCTTTCCTTTCTCCACCCCTCCCATCCAATTTTCCTCTACACCATCCAGAGTTCCTCCATTCTTCTCCAGTCCATCCGTGCCATTCCCCCACCCCCTGGGTGTATCATCATCCACCTATCAGATTTGGCTTTTGATTTTTGGGGCTTGGCTTATTTCACTTAGCATGATATTCTCCAACTCCACCTATTTACTAGCAAATGCCATAATTTTATTCTTCTTTATGACTTCTTTATGAGTAATATTCCATTGTGTATATACACCACAGTTTCTTTATCCATTCATCAATTGAAGGGCATCCAGGTTGGTTCCACTAGCTATTGTGAGTTGAGCAGCTATGAGCATTGATGTGGCTGCATCACTGTAGTATGCTGATTTTAAGTCCTTTGGGTATAAACTGAGGAGTGGGATAGCTGGGTCAAATGGTGGTTCCATTCCAAGTTTTTTGAGGAATCTCCATACTGCTTTCCAGAGTGGCTGCACCAATTTGCAACTCTACCAGCAATGTATGAGTGTGCCTTTTTCCCCACATCCACGTCAACACTTATTATTGTTTGTGTTCCTGATAATAGCCATTCTAATTGGAATTAGATGAAATCTTAGGGTAGTTTTAATTTGCATTTCTCTAATTACTAGAGATGATGAGCACTTTTTCATATGTTTGTTGACCACCTGTATATCATCTTCTGTGAAGTGTCTGCCCAGTTCCTTAGCCCTTTTATTGATTGGGTTCTTTGTATATTTGGTGTAAAGTTTTTAAGTTCTTTATAAATTTTGGAGATCAGTGCTCTGTCTGAAGTGTGTGTGGAAAAGATTTTTTCCCACTCTGTAGGCTCTCTTTTCACATTATTGATTGTTTCTTTTGCTGAGAAAAAGCTTTGTAGTTCGAATCCGTTCCATTTATTGATTCTTCCTTTTATTTCTTGTGCTCTGGGGGTCATGTTAAGGAAGTCTGGTCTTTAGCCAACATGAAGAAGATTTGGGCCTACTTTTTCTTCTATTTGGTGAAGAGTCTCTGGTCTAATTCCGAGATCCTTGATCCATTTTGAGTCGAGTTTTGTACAGGGTGAGAGAGAGGGATTTAATTTCATTTTATTGCATATGAATTTCCAGTTTTCCCAGCACCATTTGTTGAAGAGGCTATCTTTTCTCCACTATATGTTTTTGGCACCTTTGTCTAGTATGAGATAACTGTACTTATGTGGGTTTGTCTCTGTGTCTTCTATTCTGTACCATTGGTCTCCCTGTCTATTTTGGTGCCAATACCATGCTGTTTTTGCTACTATTGCTCTATAGTAGGGTTTAAGGTCTGGTATTGTGATACCTCCTACATCATTCTTCCTGCCCAGGATTGCTTTGGCTATTCTGGGTCTTTTGTTCTTTCAGATGAATTTTCATGATTGCTTTCTCTATTTCTATGAGGAATGTCATTGGAATTTTTATTGGAATTGCTTTAAATTTGTATAGCACCTTTGGAAGTGTGGCCATTTTGATTACATTAATTCTGCCTTTCCAGAACGTGGGAGATCTTTCCATCTTCTAAGGTCTTCCTCAATTTCTTTCTTTAATGTTCTGTAGTTTTCAATGTAGAGGTCTTTCACCTCTTTTGTTAGATTGATTCCCAAGTATTTTTTTTTTTTAGGCTATTGTGAACGGAGTTGTTTTCCTCATTTCACTTTCAGATGATTCATCGCTTATGTAGATAAATGCACTTGATTTATGTGTGTTTATTTTATATTCTACTATTTTGCTGAATTCATTAATTAGGTCTAGAAGTTTCCTGGTGGAGTTTTTTGGATCCTCTAAATATAGAATCATGTCATCAACAAATAGTGATAGCTTGAGTTCTTCTTTTCCTAATTGTATTCCTTTAATTTCTGTGGTCTGTCTAATTGCTCTGACTAGTATTTCAAGCACAATGTTGAATAGAAGTGATGACAGTGGGCATCCCTGTCTTGTTCCAGTTTTCAAAAGGAATGCTTTCTGGGAGGCTGAGTCAGGAGGATTGTGAGTTCAAAGCCAGCCTCAGCAACTTAGCGAGGCCCAAAGCAATTCAGTGAGATCCTGTCTCTAATAAAAAATACAAAATAGGGCTGGGGATGTGACTCAGTGGCCGAGTGTCCCTGAGTTCAATCTCTGGTTCCAAAAAGAACAAAAAAACAAAAACAAAAACAAAACAAAAGTAATGCTTTCAGTTTTTCTCTATTAAGAATGATGTTGGCAGTGGGCTTAGCATAAATAGCCTTTACAATGTTGAGGTATGTTCCTACCATCCCTATTTTTTCTAGTGTTTTGAGCATGAAGGGGTGTTGTATTAGGTCAAATACTTCTCTGCATCTATTGAAATAATCATATGATTCTTAACCTTAAGTCTATTGATGTGATGAATTACATTTATTGATTTCCAGATGTTGAACCAACCTTGCATCCCTGAGATAAACCCCACTTAATCATGGTGCACTATCTTCTTAATATGTTTTTGTAAGTGATTTGCCAGAATCTGTTAAGAATTTTTGCATCCATATTCATCAGAGATATAGGTCTAAAGTTTTCTTTCCTAGTTTTGTCTTTGACTTGTTTTGGTATCAGAATGATATCAACTTCATAGAATGAATTTGGAAGGGTTCCCTCCTTTTTTATTTCATGAAATACTTTCAGGAGTATTGGTATAAGTTCTTCTTTGAAGGTCT
>JAJEJO010004309.1:15712-27647 GCA_020662805.1 Glaucomys volans | reverse complement strand
TGAGTTTTCTCTCTCTTTCTCTTTGTTAATGTGGCTAAGGGTTTATCTATTTTGTTTACTTTTTCAAAGAGTCAACTTTTTGTTTTGTCAATTTTTTGAATTGTTTCTTTTGTTTCAATTTCAGTGATTTTAGCTCTGATTTTAATTATTTCCTGTCTTTTACTATTTTTGGTGTTATTCTGTTCTTTTTTCTAGGGCTTTGAGATGTAATGTTAGGTCGTTTAGTTGTTGACTTTTTA
Source organism: Glaucomys volans (assembly GCA_020662805.1). Lineage (NCBI taxonomy): Eukaryota > Metazoa > Chordata > Mammalia > Rodentia > Sciuridae > Glaucomys > Glaucomys volans. Next base: position 27,408 of record JAJEJO010004309.1, on the reverse strand, counting down.
TTCTTTTCTTGAATGCGCTCAATGCTATGAATTTTCCTCTTAGTACTGCTTTCATAGTGTCCCAGAGATTCTGATATGTTGTATCATCATTCTCATTTACCTCTAAGAATTTTTTTTATCTCCACCCTGATGTTTTTGTTATTCATGCTTCATTCAATAGCATACTATTTGGTCTCCAGGTGTTGGAGATGTTTCTGTTTTTCATTTTGTTGATTCCTAATTTCATTCCATTATGATCTGATAGAATACAGGGTAGTATTTCTATTTTTTTGCATTTACTAAGGGCTGTTTTTTGGCACAATATATGGTCTATTTTAGAGAAGGCCCCATGTGCTGCTGAGAAGAAAGCGTATTTGCTCGTTGATGGATGGAATATTCTATATATGTCTGTTAAGTCTAAGTTATAGATTGTGTTATTGAGTTCTGTGATTTCTTTGTTTAGTTTTTGTTTGGAAGATGTATCCAGTGCTGATAGTGGTGTGTTCAAGTCACCCAGAATTATTGTGTTGTGGTCTATTTAATTCCGGGAATTGAGAAGGATTTGTTTGATGTACATGGATCGACCATTGTTTGGGGCATAAATATTTATGATCATTATGTCTTCTTGATTTATGGTCCCCTTAAGCAGTATGAAATGTCCTTTTTTATCCCTTCTCACTAATTTTGGCTTAAAGTCCACTTTATCTGATATAAGGATGGAAACCCCCGGTTTTTTACTGAGTCCGTGTGCATAGTAGGTTTTTTCCCATCCTTTCACTTTTAGTCTGTGGATGTCCTTTTCTATGAGAGAGTCTCTTAAAGGCAGCATATTGTTGGGTCTTTCTTTTTAATCCAGTCTGCCAGTTTATGTCTTTTGATTGATGAATTTAGGCCATTAACATTCAGGGTTATTATTGAGATATGATTTGTATTCCTAGTTATTTTGGCTTAATTTTGGTTTTTACCTTGACTTGGTTTCTCCTTTGATTGGCTTTTCCTTTAGGATAGTTCCTCCCTTTGCTGACTTACATTGTTGTTTTTCATTTCTTCCTCATGGAATATCTTGCTGAGAATGTTCTGTAGCGCAGGCTTTCTATGTGTAAATTCCTTTAATTTTTGTTTGTCATGGAAGGATTTTATTTCATCTTCAAATCTGAAGGTTAGTTTTGCTGGATATAGGATTCTTGGTTGGCAACCATGTTCTTTCAGAGTTTGAAATATATTGTTCCAGGCCCTTCTAGCTTTTAGGGTCTTGGCTGAGAAATCTGCTGATATCAGTATTGGTTTCCCCCTATACGTAATCTGATGCTTTTCTCTCACAACCTTTAAAATCCTATCTTTATTTTGTATATTAGGCATTTTCATCATAATGTGTCTTGGTGTGGATCTGCTGTAATTTCGTGCATTTGGTGTTCTGTAAGCTTCTAGTAGTTGAATTTCCATTTCATTCTTCAGGTTTGGGAATTTTTCTGATATTATTACATTGAATATGTTGTTCGTTTGTTTGGTTTGTATCTCTGTACCTTCCTCAATCCCGATTTTTCTTAAATTTGGTCTTTTCATGATATCCCATAGTTCTTGAAGGTTCCATTCATGATTTCTACCATCTTCTCTGTTTGGGCAACTTTATTTTCAAGATTCAATATTTTGTCTTCTTATCTGATGTTCTGTCTTCCAAGTGATCTAGTCTGTTGGTGATGCTTTCCATTGAGTGTTTAATTTGGTTTGTTATTTCCTTTATTTCAAGGATTTCTGTTTTGTTCTTTTTCAGAATCTCTATCTCTTTGTTGAGGTGATCTTTTGTTTCCTGTAGTTGCTCTTTCAGCTGCTTATTGGAATGATCAATCATTGCCTGCATTTGCTCTCTTAACTCATCAGTTGCTTCTCTGATCATTTTAATCATGTATATTCTGAACTACTTTTCTGACATTTCTTCTACCATGCTGTCATTGGATTTTATTAGTATAGAATCTTGGTTTGTTTGGAACACTTTCTTCCCATATTGTTCCTGTATCTACCCCTCCAGCAATGCAGATCTGGGGTATTGCAAGCCTATAGACTTGTAGTGACCCTGAAGTTTTCCAAAACCTCTTCTTTAAGGGGGAGATCAATATTAGCAACACCCGGGACAAACAATTTGCAGTTGTAAACCAAGTAGCCCCTATGAAGATGTTAACAATATTGCCACAATAAACAAAGAGGATGAGTTCAATTATTATCTACAGTATAACAAAAAGAGTTGCAATGAGGACTGCAGTATCTAATGGAAGACAAAGAGGATGGGGAGGGGTGTAGGATGTAACTGTTAATTGGATGAGAAAAGAGTATGAAGGAGTTCTAGATCATAGGAAGAGTGAAAGTATAGTCAAAAGAAGTTGGTTGTTGCATGAGAAAAGGGAGAAAGAGACTCTGAGGAAACATATAAACAAAAGGAAAATAGAGAACAAAAAAATAAAGAAATAAAAATTTAAAAATTTTTGCAAAGGAGAAAAAAAATCTGTACTATAACAGTCATATACTATTCAAACTTCCCAGTCTTCAGTAGCTTGATGCATGAGAGGTACCTGACAATGAGCTTCCAGTCTCCAGGAGGCAACTCAGGATGGGATTTACCCCACCTGATGACAGTTTCCACTTCCAGGATAATCCAAGATGGCTGCCCTGGCTTCCAAATGCCTTGGAAAATGGGGAAATGGCGTGCAGGGTGTGGGCACCAAGTCAGTGTGGGGTGTGGTTGATCGGGCTGAGGTCCCTGGAGGTGGGGTGCAGTCAGTCAGGCTGGGGGTCCTGGAGGTGGGGTGCCATCAGTTGGGCTGGGGGTCCTGCAGTTCCTGGCTGTTTTCCCAAAATGGCAGCAGCCACACGTAACCAAACCTGTGGGTACTGTGACGGTGGACTTTCAGGCAACAGTAAGCGGCTGGCAATCCACTGACAGTCTGTGGGCAATTTGCAGGCTACTGGCGAATGATCGACAGGTGAACCTTGGTCAGTGGGTGATGGGTAGGTGAAAGGCAGGCAATGGGCAGGCCAGAGGCAGGCAAACAGGCAAATGGCGGATGATAGGAGGCAGTCAGTGAGCAATCTGCATTCAAATGTAGTCCATAAGCTAGCAGACTGTAGGTGATCAAGGTAGACAAATGGGGTAAACAGCAGGGGATCACTGAGGAGCAAAGACTGCCTCACAGAGAAACAGATTTTCCTCTGCTTGAATCCCGAGTTATGGAGTGACAAGGAACACAGCCTCCCTCTAGTCCATCATCTTGGATCTCTGGTGGGAGTTCTGATTTCTCCAAGCCTGCTTGAATTCTGGTTTCTCTCCTGAGCCTACAATCCATCTTCTCCTTTTCTCCTCCAGTGTATGAGGTGGTCACAGCTACGGGGGACGTTCGTGGGGCAGGGACAGATGCCAATGTCTTCATCACGATTTTTGGAGAGAATGGGCTCTCTCCCAAGCTCCATCTCACAAGCAAGTGAGTACTACTTTGACCTTGGTGAGGTCCTGGGCATCAGTGTGGGTTGAGGAAGTTCTGGAAGCCAGGGCTGGCCTTCTGCTCTGGGGAGAAGGCATATCTGACTGTGGCATTTTGCGTGGTGAGGGGTCATGTACCAGCCAGGGGTTTCCCATTGATTTCCTGTCAATCTTCTTTAGCCCCTCTCTTGATTTTGTGGACGCTAATGCCTAATTTGGATCTGCCATAATTCATATTATCTGTGTCTTGTTGTGGGAGAATAAACACTTAGGACCAAGAAAATGTGGGTGTAGGTCCAGCATTACCACATAGTCATATAACTTTGGCCAAATCTCATTGTATCCAAGGCTTTGGTTTCCTCCTATATCATCATAGGGCTGTTGGGGAAGGGACATTAGGAAGCTCACACATGTGAAGGAGTCCTGAACTTAAAAATGCTCTGCACCAAGCTCTCACTGGGACCAGTGTCATTAGACCTGCCTGTCAGTCATGCACACTCAGCCACATGGATCACGTGTGTGTTTGTGTGTGCATGTGCATTGTGGACACCTGTGTCTCCACATTATTACAGCCCTCTGAGGCAGGGGCCACTGTCCTGTCTTTTGTCCTCACCCCACCCCCACACCCATGCATGCACAGAGGCCCACACAGCAAAACCTGAGCACATATTAGCAGAATCACAGAATTTCAGAGATGGCTAGGGGCCTGAGGGAGGGTCTAGTCCACTGTTTTCATTCTGTGCTGAGTGGACAGGGACTTGACCAGTTGCTTCTGGGCACCAGGCCCCATCTTTCAGAGCAACTCCACATATGGACCTCTTACCTATTGTCATTGGGTAAGATTCTGTTTGAGTGAATTTTCCACAGCTAAGAAGCATTTGAAACCACTGATGGATTCTAAGCCATCATGGAGAGGCTGAGGTCCCAAGAGGAGCAGGGAGTGACTGAGAGTCATGGAGGTTTTTGAAGGAGAAACGGGTCGTAGATCCATGTTCTTGGTGTTGATATTTAAATTGACCTCATGACTCTGGCCCTCGGGTGTGTAGGAGACTCCCCTCAGGGGTCCCTGGGGCTCTGGGTTGCTGCCTCTGGATTTCTTCTGGATTTAAGTCCTAGAGTCTCCAGGGGTGGCTGGGGAGCTATTGAGGGGCGGGGTCCCCAGGCCAGGACACTTTGGACTCTACCTTGCAGACTGAGCAGGCCCGTGATATGTGCTCCCTGACTGTGGGCTGCAGCCTGGTGGTGGCCGTGGCGAGGCAGGCATAACGTGCTGTTTTGTCCGTTTCTGCAGAACAGGGTACCTGCCTCCGTGCACTGCTCTCTCTGCTTGTGACGCGTGTGGAAGTCTTTCCCTCCAGTGACGTGGGCACGGTAAAGGGAATACATGAAATGCCCGTCCTCTTTGCCATGTGCCTTCCCAGAGTACTCTGCAGGAGAGAGATACCACTAGGACAGAAGCCCGCCTTCTTAAACTCCTTTCTCCTTCCCTGACTCTCCTTCCTTCTTTCACACATCCAGTGTCCTCAGTTTCCTACCTGACCTTTTTTCCCCTTGTTAGAACATCTCTCAGGAAGGCCCCAGAATCACGTCTATACAGTGATGTGAAGGGTTGTCACTGATTCCCATCCCAGGAGCCTGAGCTTCTGCCTTGCCTCTCAGTGGGAAGGAGCAAAGGGGAGGCAGACTCAAATGAACTGGCAAGGTCAGAGGGGCATGGGCAACTGGCTTCTCCAGGCCTGCCCAAGGATGGAGTCAACAGCTCTGAGTGACAGCCCATATCCCCCAGAAGGCTGTGGGTGGGGATCTCTGCTTTGATCAGTTTCATGCTCCAGGTTGGGAGGAAGAGCACGTATCTGACCAGGATCCCAGTGCAGCTGGTCGGGGGCCCTGCAGCAGTGAGCTGGAGCTGGGAGGCTATAGAGGGCTGCATAGGGAGGCGGGGAGAGCTGAAGGATGAGGGCCACGGAAAGGGCCACTTGGGTTTCCAGCACAGACCTTGGTCTTTTGTGAATAGTCAGAACTCAGTAAAGGCCCAAGGTGTCATATGGCTAGAATGAACTTCACTGGGAATGGCAAAGTGTGGGCCTCCAGTAGCGTAAAGGACTCCGAGAAGAGAGGGGTACTGAGAGAGTCCTTTGAGGGGAACATTGTGCAGGAGTATGGAGGCTGCAGAGCCACCGCATGCTGCTAGGAGGAGGCCTGGAGTTGGAAATGCAGTGCCATGGAGGGTCAGAGAGGGGGATGATGGGAAGGACAGGAGGCCAGTCTCAAGGAGGCCCTGCTTGAAAGTTGATAGGTGGATGTTCAATGTATGGTAGTGGCCAAGATCATCTGACCACAGTGAGCATGATAAATGAGGAACAAGGAGGCCAGAGTCTGGCTGCAGCAAGAACCGAGAAATAGTCTGCAGAGAACATTGCATAGACACGGTTCCTGCCGTCAAAGACCCATTCAGTTCAAGATGGAAGCTGGGCGTCTAGCAGGAAAGCATTGCTTTCTGAGAGATCCCAGCACACCTGTGCAACCCAGAAGCAGATGGCAGACAAGGTCTCCTTGCTCTGAGACACAGATGAAGGTACCTCAGGTTGTTGCCCTCCCCATGCTTCCCTGGGGGGCTCATGATCTCCTCACATCTAAGCCATTGCCTCCTCTCCATACCCAAACCCATCCCAAGCCAAACTCACTGTATCACCTGGAAAACAGCCCCTTGTGACATACACCACTTTTGTAATAGACTTCACTGATAGCTCACAGTGCTAGAGACACTTCACATCACACCAACACAAACAGCTTAGAATGGAATACCAGACCCCTTATTCTTAAAATCCACCACCGTCTTGGAATTCTCTAGACTGTTTTCTCCACAGCCTCCCAGCCACCTCTCTTGTGGCCCCCTCCTCTCTCTTCTGTCTCTCCCTTGTCTTCTGACCAATCTTGTGCTTTTCTCTTGTGTCTCAGAACCTCACCTTCTACCCCTAAATGGCTCAGCAAGACTCTTTATTCCCTTCACAAAATAATTCCTACTCCAAGAAGAACTTCGGTGCCTGATGTTAGGCTGATCCTTTTCATGCTGTGGTCTGGTGTCCAAATTCCTTGGAATGCATCAGACCCTTTCCTAGTCAGCAAAGAATGTGACCCTGAGATTTACTGAGGTTCCCTCACTTTTGAACCTCTCTTGGAGGAAGCTCCTATCCCTGTTTCCTTCTATTACCCAGAACCATGCCCAACACTGGGCCACATGATCAGGATATGGCAAAAGGAGGGGATCTCATGTATCTTCTGGAACACGGTTGTCCTACTGAGAACTCACCATCTGAGAGTGTTGGAGAGTGCCTGGCATTTTAGCCCGATGGCTCAGCCTGACAGGCAGCAAAATGCCCTGTGCAACCTGTAAGTGCTCTCCCGGGTGGGGGTCCTGCTGCCAGGTGGCACCGACAGGGCTGTGTGCCACATCAGCCTTTATGTGACGGTGGACCAGGATCCATGGTGAAGCCCAGACTCCCAGAAGGAAGCACGAGGAGTCTGTATTTCTAATGCTTCCTTGGCCCAGGGACCCTCTTAGCTTTGCTTTTGACCCCATCCCTTTCCATTTTCTGAGCCCCACAGGCATTTGCATTCTAACTGACAGAAGTGGGCTTTCTGGAATCTGATCCCAGAGTGGTTGGGATTGTCCCAGGCCCTCCCTAGTGAAGGAAGTGAGTGGAGCCTGCCTCTGCAGCCCTTCTCTCTGAGGGGAGAGACCTCTGGCACAGGGAAAGCCTTCCCTGTCTCCCAGAGGTTGGGTTCCATCCACCACCACTGGGAAGCTTGCTATGTAGCTGGTACTGCCCTGAAATAGCCCAGGGTGGGCCTGGGACTTGGCTGGCGGCTCCCTTTCCCCTGGTGCTGCTGTCCTGGCAGATCTTTCTCCCCTGGTCACCCTACTTTCTTCTGCATGACCCCTCCCCCAAATGAGTGTAGAGGCCAGTGGTTGATTATTTAACAAGCACACTGAAGTGTCATGGGTGCAGGGTTCCCCTGTGGCTATCAGCATCCCTTCCAGAACCCTCATCAGAGGTGCCCCAGAAAGCCTGCTGCTGTCCTTCTAAGTCACACCTCATCTTTGGCTAAAGCTGGGTAGGGGTGCCCTCCTCTGCCTTTACTCACTGGGGGCAGCTGCTCCCCAAATTCCATCCACCTGTAAAGGATGAAGCCCAGCAATCCCCAAATCTTCTAAGGAATCCTCCCCTGTAGGCAGCCTGTGGGCAGGGTGGGGCAGGGGCGGTGCCCAATCACGGGATTGTGCTTTATTTTATAATTAGAAAAACAAACTGTTTCTTTGGCAAAATTTGAAAACAATGCAGACAAGAACAAATTACCAACACTTCTTTGTAGTCTTAACATCAAGACATATTTTTGCATAAATCTTTCCACTCTGTTGTTTTTAAATGAAGATGGTATCCCGTTTGTATTGATTATTATTCATACATTCAGTTTTAGCCTGTTTTTTCTTTTAAGTCTCTATCACACATGTGTTCCTGTCTTAATATTCCTTTTTAATAGAACTTCTGAAGACTGAAAATCATTCTATCATATAGCTTCCCAAGTGATTATTCCTTGTAGAAACTCTTACCTATTTATTCTAAAACTCAGTTGCCTTGTCTTATGTATTGAAAGAGAAAATAACATTCATTTATTTATTTCTCATTCATGAAATCCTAGTGTACAAAATTGACGTCCATGTGTTTTCCAAGTTACTTGGTAGGTGCTGTGACTTTGAACCCAAACCTGGGGTGTGTTGTTGGTGAGAAATCCCCACAACAGCCAGATTCCCATGAGTGCTGGTTTGATTAATTCCTTTTCAAGTGCCAGAGTGGTCAGCTTACTTTCCCAGGAAGGTGGTGGACTGTTCTTCACGGAGGAGACTTCTTATTTTCCTTGCTCTTTCTGAAGCTGTAAAAGATCATGTTCACTGTCCTTCTTACGCAATGGTGGAGTATGGACTGCTTACTGAGCATAGCTTTGATTCCCCCCTTCCTCCAGGGGCGAGACCCACCTGGGAGGGTCTTTTGCACCCCAACAAACCCAGAAGGCTCTGCCACGCCCTCCTCCTCCTTCTCTGCACCCAGACTGCACCCAGCAAGGCTGCCTGAGTTTGCATTTTCATGAACTCTGCTCTGCTTCAGAGATGTCGTCCCCTGTCTCCTGATGCCCTTCTTAAGGAAACTTTTCCCAGGGTGATAATTTGCCAAAGTGGGTCTGTTCGCAGAATCCCAGCTTCTGGGTTCTGGAAAACATGAGAAGTCATGTTCTGAGCCTGAGCCTTGTGGTTTGGGGCAAAGGTCCTCCACCTACCCCCACTTTCATTTGAAGAGCATTGATAGCCAATGAGGAGGCTGTTAGGTTTTTGTTTTTTTTTTTTTTTTTTTTTTTTTTTTATTGCTGTAACAAATGCCTGAGATAAATCAACTTAAAAAGAAGAAAACTTTATTTTGGCTTACAGATTTGGAGTTTTCATTCCAGGGTTGGTTGCCCCATTGCTCTGGGCAGCACATCATGGCAGGAGTGAGTGAGTGGTAGAGGAAGCTGCTCACTGGGAAGCAAAGAAAGACAGGAAGGGGCAGGTCCCAACGTCCCTTTCATGGGCATGATCCTGGTGACCTTTTTTTTTTCAGTGCTAGGGATTAAACCCAGGGTCTTGCACATGCTAGGCAAGTGCTATCCCACTGAGCTGCACCCTGAGTCCTAGGCCCTACCCTTTAAAATTTCTACCACTTCCCAAGGAGTACCAGGGGCTGTGACCCAAGCCTTTAGCACATGGGCTTTGGGGAGACATTGAAGATCCACACTGTAACACAGGCATAAGTCTTCTGCTATTTTCTTTTCCCCTGGGCTTCCTCCAAAAGTCCTGGCCAGGAGCACAGGGGGAGATCTATGTTCTCAGGCCCAAAGGACTCAACTGCAGGGAAGGTAGAGCTGCTGGAAAGTGGCAGTCCTGGCCTGCATAGGGGACAGAGCAGATGGCAACAGGACCGGTGGATTCCGATGCGAGTCAGCTCCAGCCCTCCCGTGTCCAAGCTGGGTGAATTGAGGCTGCTCCGGAGCCTCGACTTGCCTGGGCGCTGCATTGCCGGACGTTTCAGGTGTACTCTTCTCTGCTCGCACTGTTTATGGGATGCCAGATATGCATTTCCCTCACCACCCCGCTCCCCTGGTTGCTGGTTTGGGGTGGAGTGATCACTTTCCTGTTGGAATGGCAGGACCACAGGTGCCACCCAAGTCTGCATCCACTTGGGGCTGCCATTGCAACTCTTCCCACCAAGAACACGGCCAGTTAGGGGAGAGTCAGAGTGGCCTGCAGACCTACGGGCACCAGGCATTCATTACTCCTTCCTCCTCCAGCCTCCCAGCCCAGAGCAACCAGCAGGCATGTCTTCCTGACTTTGGGGAGCCACATACTGGTCCCAGCAAAGCCACCAACTAGCAGTTTACTGGCCTGTAAAATGGGGCTAATATTGCCCACTGTGGTTGCCTTAGTGACTTTAGCAAAGACCCAGTGAGGCCCTGGGTAAGAGCAAGGTACTAAGTGTCCTCGCCCCACCAGAAAGGAAGCTCAGAATGGGATCTGGTTGTACATAGCTCTTCCTGGGAGTGGGATGATGGAGGAAGAAGAGGATGCCAGCCCTCAGCTCTCCTCCTGAGCCTGCAAGCCAAGCCTTGGTCTGCACTAACTGAGCACATGTTCGTTGCAGGAGTGAGTCTGCCTTTGAGAAAGCCAATGTCGATGTGTTCCGGGTGAGAACGAACAATGTGGGCCTCGTCTATAAAATCAGGTGAGGAGCTGGTCCCTGCCTGGGGTGGCAGTGGAAATGAAGGCCAGTGATTAGGAATTGACTTCCCTGTTGATTCTTTCTGGGTGTGGATTACTCTCCAGGTGCCATTTGAGGGATGACCAAAGGCCCAAATATTTCCCACCCATCCTGACTCACAGTGCCCTAAACTTCCCTGTTAGAGATTCATTTCTTAGGTTAAGATGATTTGAGATGAATTTTCACAAACTTGAGACTATGCTCTGAGAGACACCACAGCACAGTGGTTAGGAGCAAGACTGAGTCCAGATTGCCTGGGTTCAAGTGTCTGCTCTGCTGTTTATTAGTTGTAGGTGTTTTGGCAATTTACATGTTCAAACCTCCAGGTCCTCCTTTATAGTAGTGGTGCCTCATCTGTAATGACCCCAGGACTCCATGAATTAGCACTAAGAATGATAACTGGCAAGCAGCAAGCTTCCAGGGGGTCTCATCTGGCAAGATGCCTTTGGAGGAGGGCTCCCTGAGGGTGTCCTCTCCAGGGGAGTTTTCCTGAGTGAGGAAGGCTAACCCCGCTAACCTTGTTACAGAGGAGGTGCTTTCCTCACCTCCTTCCCCTCCCAGCCCCAGCTAACCAACTCCATTCAAGTTCATGCTCTTTTGTCAGAATGTTAAGGTCATCTGTGGTCTGATTGCACCCGGACTAGGACCTGGACAGGGGTTGAATATGGCCTCAAGTTAGTCCTGAGTTTTCTTCCTCTTGCTAGAAAATTTAGGACCAGGAACTGTCTTTGCTGGGAAACAAAGGGGCACAGGTCGTGTGGAGGGAGGGGTATAAGCAGGGAAAAGGCTGTCACCAGGGAGTGTGGGGAAAGGGAGCTGAGGTCCCACCAGGTGCCAGGCTCTGGAAAGGAAGGGCCTGACATGTCACCCCTGTCACCTGTGTGTTGGGTCATGCACTGTATTGGGTTGAGGTTGCTCTGCTAAAACCTGTATGTATAAATCCTCACCGTGATGGGTAGAGATGAGCTATCTCTTGTCAAGTGAGGGGCCATGTTTTGGGGAAGAAACTAGACAAAGGCGGCTATAGAAAGTGGGAGAAAATGGGAGTGCAGATTTTGAAGTCTTAATCAATGTTATCCCCAAACAGCAGCTTCTAGACACCTGTGGTTATTGCACACTTGGAATGTGGCTACTCCAAATCAGAATGTTTTATATGTATAAAATATACAACAGAGTTTTGAAGATTTAGCACAAGACAAAGAATGCACAATATACTGTTAATAAATTTTGACATGGTTATATGTTGAAATAAGTGGAATTAAACGTGACATATTCTTGAAATGAATTCTATAAGTTTCTCTGTATTTTTAAAAATGTGGCTACTAAGCCGGGCGTGGTGGCACATGCCTGTAATCCAAGCAACTTGGGAGGCTGAGTCAGGAGGATCGCGAGTTCAAAGC
>JAJEJO010004309.1:0-15612 GCA_020662805.1 Glaucomys volans | reverse complement strand
CAACCATCTCAGAGCAATGGGAGGGGGAGACTGAGCCCCAGGGACAATGACCTTGCAAAATAACCCCTTGCACAGACCAGAAAATCTCTGTGGAGGCCACATTAGGTATTCCACTATAGAGGGGCTGCCATCTTGGTTCTGCCAGTGAAAGTGTTGGCTTCTGTCCCAGGATTGAGCACGACAACACAGGCTTGAATGCCAGCTGGTACCTGGACCGTGTGATTGTGACCGACATGAAGAGGCCTCATCTCCGTTACTACTTCAACTGCAACAATTGGCTGAGCAAGGTGGAAGGTGACCGTCAGTGGTGTCGTGACCTGCTGGCCAGCTTCGACCCCATGGACATGCCCAGAGGTCAGTGGCCAGGCTGGCCTGCCATCATCCCTCCCTGCCTGAGCTGGGAGCTGTCTTGGTCTGGGTGGTTCCACCTCCCCTTGCCACCCTTCCAGGGTCTTCCTGTTGACTCAGGTCCAATGAATCCAGGTCTCTTTTTGTGGCTTTCCTAAAAGCAACTCATAGGCTAAGGGCATTCAAGGAATTAGGAAGGGAAGAGGAACTGGAGGCAAGATGGAGGGGTGAGCTTGATCCTGAGGGTGTCCTGTGTTCTCAATGATGTGTGTATCAAGAGGTCCTCTGAGATCAAGGCAGCTTTCCCCAGCTTCCTATTCTCTTCCTTTGTCATGATGTTGAAGAAACACAAATTACAGCCAGGACCTTGTAGATGGGAATCAGAATTTGGAGCTTCCAAATTCCATCATGCTAACCTTTGGCTGCTTTAATGAGGAGTCAACAAACTTATTTCAAGAGACATCTCTGGCCAAATTCTTAAAATTCAGTCATATTCGGTCATCTTAGTTCTATAGGAATAAAGGGAACAAAATATATAAAGGCACACACACACACATGCTCATGCATACACACACACACACACACACACACACTGTATCCCATGTTCTTTTTTCCCACTCTTTTGTTCTCTAAAGTCTTGACCTGACCTGACCCCATCACTGCACATATCTACTTTTCCAAAAAAGGAGAGCATTACACGAAGGTACTGCCATCATAATACCCTGCTGTCATAAATTCATGGGCCATTGGAGGGGAAAGGAGTTTGGAGGCCAGGGAAAAGAAGCCACTTCTCCACAGCCGCTCTGCAGAACATAGATGGTGAACATACTGGTTGGATTCTGCCTTCCGACATGTACCTGTGTGGTTTCCAAGTTTTCTTGCAAATCCGCTGGGTAGAAATAGGCATATACTCTGTCCAGTGGGCTCCAACTCTCCATTTCTCTGTCTACCTTTGATTTTTCACCTCCCAGCCAACCTTGAACACTTGGCTTGACCCTCATCATAATAATCTGCAACTTCATTGATTCTTTTTAAAAACAATTATTGATATTTTTTCTTATTACAAAAGCCAAATTTGATCATTGCAGAAAATTTAGAAATAGACATGTGTAAATCTTTACAAAAAAGAATACCCGTAATTTTATCACCTGGAAAAATAACACTAGTGACATTTTTATGCATTCATTTCTAATGTTTTCTATGCATAAGCAGTTTGAAATAATGGGCTGCTGACATCCTCTGTTTTACAGCATGTTTATTTCTATGCCATTAAATGTCACTCAACATTCCTACTTACAAAGGCTGTGCAGGATTCTGGAGTATTCACTGAATTCCTTATCATTGGATATGTATCTTGCATTGCCCCTGATCATTTTTTGTGATGGCAGACAATACTATTATAAATAATACACCCAAACCTTTGCACAAATTCATGATTCTTTCCTTAAGATAATTTCCAAAGTAGAATTTTGAAGTCAAACAGAATGCTCATGGTCGAAATTTTTGATGAACATTTCCCAGCGGCCCTTGAAAGTGAGTGTCTGTGCACAGTCGCACCAGCGACTGTGCAAGAGCACCCATGCCTATTGACCTGGTGACATTTATAGTGTTGTGTAATTTTCCAGTTAGATAGGAAAAGTGTGTTTTCAAAGTTCTCTCTTTGGTTATTGGTGAGCTGAATATATCATATGCTTATTGGCAATTTGTTGCCTTTTCTTTTTGTTTTTGGATAAATTTTATTGTATATATTTGAGGTTTCCAACATGTTATGGGGTACATGATGGGTAGTAATACGGTTATACTAAGGCAAGGTGTGTTTGTGTGTGTGTGTGTGAACTGTCTGCCCTTTGCCTGTCTTCTCTGGTGGGGTGGAATTTCATAGGTTCTCCCATAGACCGTAAGCATCTTTAATTTTTGATCAAGTCTCTTTACCAGGATCAATTCTTAGTGAATTGCCCCGTTGGCCCATTTCCTCTTTTGTTCTCTTAGTCTCCCCTCTCTTGGACTTTTCCACTTTTAGTTCTTCATCTTACCTTCTGCTTTGGTCACATAAAAGTTTGGAGCACCACTGTCAGGAGAAAAGCTTCTGAAAAGTCCCCATTGAGCAAAAATTGCTGTAGCTCACTAGTCCCCTAGTTTTCCAGAAGAGTCTCCCAGAATGTTGTTTTCTTGCATTTTGAAATGGGATTCAGTCTCTGAGTCATTTCTTGGACCCTGGTAAGCAATGGCACATTTGGCTCAGTTCCAGAGAAAAGAATGAAAAGGGGGTCTTGAATTAATATTCTTGAATTAATATTCTTTAAATATTAATGTGACTGTATTGGTAAATAAAATTTTCAATTTCTTTGCTTTTCACCTAGAATTATACTAACTTGCTATTTGGCTGCCACTGGAGGCTTTGATCGTAAAAATAGGAAAGGTAGTTAGTTCTTCATCCATGCAGTTTGATAGGTGGTATATTTCAAAACATGGGATGTGGGCAGTAGAAGAAGGAGGAGAGAGGAAAGGAACTTTTCCTGGGTCCGTATCACTAACTCCCGACACTGTCTAAGGGAGGGAAGATTGGTAAGTGGCTTTTATCCCTCTCCTACTCTAAGGATGATCACTGAAGTTCTGTCTGGTTATGAGTTGGAAACTTCTTTCATTCCTGCTCTTCAGGGAAGGCAGGTGGTCTGGATCACTGACTGACCCTCTGAATTGATTAGCAGGTAGCTGTTGGGGTAGAGGGGACAGGATTTGATCAGGTTTCTAGGGGATTTCTCTAATGGGGATCTCACATTTCATGTTTCAAGACATGCATGGGGAAGCTTGCCCTACACGTGAGAGCAGGTGAGCTTTGGGGCACCAGGACTGCTGCCCTGGATAAGGAGTTCCCCTCAGCAGTCAACACTCACATGGAGATGGCTGTTTCCTGTCTAGCTCCTTATTAGATGCACTTCTTGGGGAAGTACCCAACATATTCCTACACCTTTAGAGAAATGGCATCATTAGGGCTGACATTCTTCTTAATGGGGCCCATTGGGTAGAAGGTGAACATCAAGAAAAACATGGACAGAAAGTCCTAAAGGAAGGAGGTAGAAGTTGACCAACCTCACAGATTTGTGGATGGAAGACCTAAAGCCAAGTTCAATTTCTTAGCTGTGCTCAATTGGTTGGTAAAATCCGTGCATCTGGCACATTAAGGAAACCTGAGAGCGGAACATCCCAAATGGCTTTACCTTTTGGTTCTCTCGGTCAGATCTCCAAGCTTTGGGGATCCATGGCTGGGCCTGAGGAGGCAGGTTGTTATACCTCTCAATCCACTGGGGGTTCCCAAGACCTACTCACTCACATTTCACCTCTAAGAGTTTTGCCTTATTCAAGTACCACTCGCATTATTCCTTACTTATTCTTCTTTAATTCACTTTTTACAACTTACCTTAATTTTTAAGCTTATTTGAAAAAGAAAGTTGTATCACTATCCTAAAGAAAAACTGTTATCATCTGCGGTAAATACCAGGTACGCACTAGTATACTAACTAACACGAATATGTGTCATTAGATCATGCTTATGCCCTATACTAGCATCCCACAATCCACCAGCCCTGATCTGAGAGGAAGGGAAAGCAGAGCCTGGGAGGAGGGCAGGGGTGGCAATCATATTTGAACTCTCCTTTCATAAGTCTTTTTTTCGCTTTATTCTTATGATACTTTAGGGGATAGGTATGAGGTGAGGAGGTAACTGGTAGGTGTTAATGAAAGAGATGAGTAAACTGAGATGCAAGGAGCAGTGATCCATCCAAGGTCAAATGGTCAATCACTGATGGAAGTGGGGTAGACTGTGGGTCTCCTTATTCTCTGTTGAATTGCTTTCTGCCTGCCTCTTGGGAAGGACGAGACCAAGGGTAATTACCTGTCTCTATCAGAGCCTGAGAGTTGTAAGGAATCATGGAAGTCAGCTGGGCCAACCTCCTACTATCCTAGGACACCTTCCCCAGCATCCCTACAATCACTTATTTGACCTTGGTTTGCATCCAACCTTTCCTGAGGGGTGGACGGTTACCAGCCTCCCTGAGCAACCCATTTCCCTGCTAAGCAATTGGAAAGGCCTTGAAATGAAAGCCATATGGTCCTCCCTGAAGTTTCCACTAGTCTTGCTCCAGGCCTCAACTGACATCACACAGTGCTGCCTACATGACAGTCCTTCAGTTGCCAGAAACCAGGCTTCTGTCCCCTCTGGAGTGCATCCCCAGGATCCTCTCCTCCCATGACCCTTTACCAAGAAGGTTCCTTTTGGGCTAGAACTCTGTGCAGCCGAACGAAGGAGGCTCATCAGAACAGTTTGAGAGGCCTCCCTGACACCATCTTCCTGCTTTGTTGTTGTTGTGGCAAAACATACATAACAAAAAATTTACCATCTTAACCATCTTTAAGAGTACAATTCAGTGGCATCAACCCATTGAAGCCTGTGTTTTCAGTTCTGCCAACATTAACCAATTTGACACAGGTGCAAAGTTACCATAAGTGGTATGTCATTCGCTTTGTTTTCGTAGGTGTCCTGGGTATAGGATGCGGGGATGTAATGGGTCATGCACATTCATGTCGTTTTGCAGCCATTCCCACCATTCATCTCCAGAACTTTTCCTCTTCCCAAATTGAGACTGTTCCCATTAAACACTAACTCCCCACGTCCTCCTCCCTCCCAGAGTCTGGTGACGTCTATTCTAGTTTGTTTCTATAAATTTGATTAGCCTCGGGAACTCATGTAAGTGGAATCCCACACTATTTGTCCTGTTGGATCTGGCTTATTTCACTTATTGTGATGTCTTCAAGGTTCAACCTTGTTGCAGCATGTGTCAGGATTTAATTTCTTTTTAAGGCTAAGTCCCGTTTCATTGTAGGTGTTTACCACATTTTGTTTATTCATTCATCTGTCAGTGGACATTTGGGTTGCTTCCACATTCTGGCCATTGTGAATATAGCTGCTGTGAGCACCGGTGCACAGATATGTGCTCAAATCATTGATATCAATTCGTTAAGTGGAATTGTTAGTTTATACAGTAATTCTGTCTGATTTTTGAGGCACCACCCTGCCATTTTCTACAGTGGTTGCACACCCCATCTTACATCCCCATCAGTGATGTCTGAGGTTCCAATTTCTCAACATCACGACTGGCACTTTTATTTGTTTATTTGATAATACCGTTCTAAGGGGCTCACATGGTGTCTCTCTGTGGTTTTCATATGCATTTCCCTGATGATAATGTTGGTCATCTCTTCAGCTCATTTGTTTATCTTCTTTGGAGAAATGTTCTTCACCCAGTTTTAAAAAATCAAGTTGTTTTGTTCTTGTTGTTGATTTGTAGTTCTCTATTTTTCTAGTTATTAACCCATTATAAAATTTGTGATTTACAAACATTTCTCTCCCACCCCTGAGTCACCTTTTCTGCTCTGTTGATCATTGACTGAGTACATGAGGGTTTATTTCTGTTCTGTTCCATGGGTTAATATGTCTGTTCTTATTTCAGCCAGTACCACTACTGCTGCTTCATAGTTTTTTTTTTTTCTGTTGGATTTTTAAAATTTGTTTTAATTAGGTATACATGACAATAGAATGCATTTTGACACATCATACATAAATGGAGTATAACTTCTCTTTCTTCTGGTTGCACTATGTAGAATCACACCAGTACATATAGTCCTATATGTACATAGGGTAATAATGTCTGATTCATTCTATTATCTTTCCTACATCCATACCCATTCCCCTCCTTTCACTCCCTTCTGCCTTATTCAAAGTAACTCTATTCTTCCCTAGACGCCCACTTATTGTAAGTTAATATCCACATATCAGAGAAAACATTCAGCCTTTGGTTTTTGGGATTGGCTTATTTCGCTTAGCATGATATTCTCCAACTCCATCCATACATTGTAAGTTTTGAGATCAGAAAATGTGACACCTGCAACTTGTTCTTTCTTGAGATTGTTTTGGCTGTTCAGGGTCCCTTGATGCCCCACTTCTTTTAATACCTTCTGAATGGTCATTAGCCATTTTGAACAGTGGCAATACGCCATATAGACTTTGCAGTCAAAGGGATCCTGTTCACCTACAAGGAAAGAGGAACATGCCTGCTCCATCCCAGCTCCTCGGTTCTTGCCCAGGTCTTCAAGGCCACTGGAGAAACCTCCTGTGTTCTCCTCATGCAGGAGAATCAGCAGGAGTGGTGTCACAATCTAGGCTAGAACCCCTGAATTTCTGTGAAATGATCCACTCAGATATCACACGCAATTAAGCATTTCAGACAAGAGCCTTCACAGCGACTTTGCAGCCGTCTCTACAATTGTCTCCCACTTAGAGTGGGCGTCAGGGGTCCTGGCATCTTCTGGAGCCTGTGGAAGACTGGCAGCCGCTTCCCCAGCATATCTGCATTTATTATCCCTGGCAACAGTCTGGGCTATTGAATTGCTTCAGAAGTGCCGTGAATTTTCCCTCCTGCCATCTGCCTCTTGGCACCCCTTCCTTTGCCATGAATGCCTGACTCCCTTCCTGGAGGGTTTCTTTCATCCTTCCTGGAACGGCTCACCCTCTTGACAACCCAGAATCCAGAGGGGCTGAGAAGCTATGTAGACATCCACACATGGATGGCAGCCCCTAGCTGGAAGCTAAGCTCAGTCCCCAAACTTTGAGCTGTGAAGCATCATTCTTAGCAACTGCCAGAATGCTCTGCTGTGGCCGATGGCCCTCAGGTGTTTGGGTTTGGAGAAACGACCAATAAACACCAGATTGCAGGGACTATTAATTGCCTCTTTGCTTCTGACTACTTAATATGTATCTGTCTCTCCAATCAAGCTCAGGCTGCACTGAGGGTAACCCTGGGGTCTCCTCTTGCCCATCTGGTGATTGTTCCTTCACTCCCACCTGTCGCCTTGCCGCTAGGACTTAGAGGCTTGTATGAACATTAGGTTAGAAATGTGTGCATCTGGTGGGGAGGGTCATGTGTGGGCACACCCACTTACCAGCAGCAGAGATGGGTAGAAAGAGCTCTCATGGGTGTAGACCCTGGGTTCTAGTCTTACCCTTCAGCAACTGTGTGACTTTGGGCATGTCACCATCCTGTCTGTATCTCTGTTTCCTCCTTTTACTAGAGGATTGGTGCAGATGTCCCCCTAAAGTCCCTTGCTTTCTCTGGCACTCTGCTAGCTAAGGACCTTGGTAGATTGCCTGCCCCATATATCCCACCCACTGACATCAATACTCCCTCTTTGATATTGTCACTTCTGGGTGTGACATTCACAGGAGACAGCACCTGGGTGCAATTGATAAGCATTCTGCAGAGTTATACAGGCTAAGAACATGGGATCACCCTCCCTGTCTGACCCCTGGGGTGGAGTGGGTGCAAGGCAGGACTGAAGGGCGAGCTGCCTGGCTCTCTCAGCTCTACCAGGCTGGAGGGGATGATGTGATCTCTCTGGGCAGATTTGGGATGACATGGTGCTGCGTTTAGAGTTTGGTTGGGAGTCTGCACCTGGTTGGGAGGCATGAACAAGACCTTTGGAGGCAGACTCTGCCTGGTCTTCTCACTGGCAGTATGATGTCACTTCCTGCCTATGGATCCTACAATTGCCCACATCCCAGTGCTAACCTGCAAACCCTCCCACCTCGAGAGCACTGAGATGATCACATGGTGTAAACTAATACCGAGCCCACACCACATCACTTTGGGAAAGGGCTGTCAGCTGGCCAGGGACAGACCTCTGAGGTCCAGAGCTGTGTTCCAGCTGGCCTGGGGATTGTTCACACCCAGGGCGGTCAAAATCTAGTCACAAAGACTCAAAACTGTTTCAGACTCTGGAGGGAGAGGGCCCTGTGTCTCAAGCCTAGTCTCAAGATAGGGCCTGCCCTGCCTGGACTCCTAGCTCCCTAAGCTTTGTTAGGGCAACCCTTCTTGAAGGGAGCATTTAACTATCTTTGGTGGATTAATATTAAGAATGTAATAATCATAGCTGGCTGCAGCCATTTTTGTTGTAGGCTTCAAAAAGACCAAGGGGCTGGTTGTTACTAGAGGAAAGAATGCTCACAACACCTCTTGACCTACCTCCACGTTTGTTTTGGTGCAGTCTCCAGTTTCTGGCCTCTCAGAACTGAAAAGGGCTTTGGCACTGCTTCGGGCCAGGATCCCCTCTTGGACCTGGATCTGGGCAGCCTCATGGAGACAACTGGGAGGGAGGTTGGCAACCTTGCAGGTGGCCGAACCTGCATGGAGCCCAGGCCTCCTCCCTGTCCCTGACATTTCCCCCACACCCAGCTTCAAAATTGTCCAGAGCTGTGTTTCCTGTGGTCCCTGCTTGGGAGTCCTTGTCCTCCGAGCCCTGTGGAGGTGGTCCCAGGCCCACAGCAGGGCAGAGGGCTGCAGGGTGGGGAGCTGTGGGACAGCCCTGTGGCATTCTCCTCCTCTGAACTTCACAGCAGCTCCCGCCCACCCCTGTGCTCCCACCTAGCACTGCGGAAAACCATCTCCGGAAAGAGTGGGTAGAGAGAACCGCTCTGAATGAGGTCCCAGTGAGGTATATCAGAGAATTTTGGGACTGGGAGGGACATTAGCTCCTCCTCCTCCACTTTATAGGAGAGAAAACGGAAGCCCAGGGGACTTCAGCAGCCTGGCCTTGGTCACACAGTACGACCGTGGGGCAGAGATGGAACCCTGGGCTTGCCACGCAGGCTCCAGCTGCTCCGCCTCTGCTGCTCTCCACTCATTCATTCAGTGAGTCAATGAGTGGATTATTTTGGAATCTTCTGGAATCTCCTAATCTCCTCTCTAGGAGTTTAGAGTCTAGATAGGAGAGTCAGGCCAGGAAATAATCCCAGTGAAGAGGCTAGAAAGCTCTAAGTGGAGGCGGCCCCGCCAGCAGGAGTGTTTTGGAAGGGGAATCAGGAGGGCTTCGTGGAGGAGATGCTCAGGCATCCTTGTGGTGAGGAGCCTGCTAGGCTGCCGCAGAACGAGGCCCTTGAGGAAATAATGGGCTCTGTTGGCATAGTGTCTCAGTCACATGCCCCAGCTGAGCTGTGACCTCCGCCCCCACCCAGGGCCACTGCCAGCCAGAACATTCTCCTTCAGTCCTGCAGCCAGAACCCTTGTAGAATGTGGGAATTGTATATTTGCTCTAAACTTGCTTATTTTTGTTTTTAAACAGGTGTTTAAAATATTTTTTCCCCTACTGGTGGAAATAGCCCCAGTTTGTACCCATGAACACTTGAACTCATGATACAGACATGGCCTTGGCCCTGACCCAGCAGTGGGTGTCCACTACAGCACCAGGGTTTTCCTCATGGGACCTCCCTGACTTCCAGGTGTTGGCTGGGGCGAGCCCAGTGAGTCCCGAAAGGTTCTTCCTGCCTAGGGCAGGAAGTCCACCCAGTAGCCCTCGTCTCTCCTTCTGCCTTCTAATCCCCAATCCTCCTTCCAGCCGCAGCCACTTGAGCAACTTAAGGGCTTTTGGTGCCGAAGTCGGTTTGAGGGTGCAACAGAGTGGCAGAAGTTCTCAAAGATTCCTTCCAAACTACAGAGGACATTTTCAAATATTGGCTTCTGGCAACTCTAATTGTCAATCACAGGGGAAAAATATGGCCATTGTAAAAATTCATAAGTGTTGCACAAACAGGCAAAAGAAGAAAATCTTTTATGATGCCATCACTCAAACATGGTCATGGGCAATTTTTATTCAATGTTTACTCAGTGTCGGGCATCATTCTCAAGAATATCTATCTATCATCTATCTATCATCTATCTATCTATCTATCTATCTATCTATCTATCTATTATCTATCTATCATCTATCTATCTATCTATCTATCTATCTATCATCTATCTATCTATCTATCATCTATCACCATGGTCTATCTTCCTGCCATCTATCATAGTATCCATTTATTTCCCCAGCAACCCATGGGGAAGGTATTGTTACTATGCCCATTTCACAGATGAAATTACCTAGAGATAAGTTAGTTTCTGTGTCAGGGGGGAGCCAGGAGTAAACCCAGAGGCTTGAACTCAGTCTCTGTGGAAGACTGCTTTGGAGATACCCCTGCTAATATGTTGGTGAATTTCCTCTCTGGTTTTTTGTTTTGTGCATGAATGTATTAAATAGTATATATTAATTAACAATGAGATTATATTATACTCAGTTTTTATTTATTATGCTCATGTTTTTCACTTAATACTATGCTATAGCATTGAATAATCTTCTAACCATTATTTTAAATGACTGTATAGTAGTTCATGAATGAAAGGATTTCATAGTTTGTGCAGAGAACCCCCGATTTTGGAATTTTTTGTTATTATTAACAATACTATGATAGACATCCTTAAAGGTAATCTGTGAGCATACTTACTTTCTTACTATGAATTAGTTGCTATGCATGGGATTGCACAGTTGGTTCAAGGGTTTTGCAGAAGGTTAAATCTTTGACACACGGGACTCATCTGCCCTGCAGAAAGGCTGAGTGAAGTTTCAGTGCCCCAGCTGTAGGTGAGTAGTGCTGGTTTTCCAGCGCTATGGGATGATGAGATGAAGCAGTGAGGTGGAGTCTGGGAAGGAAGTGAGCCTGGGGCATGCAGGTGAATGGGAAGGGTCTTCTCAGAGCAATGGTGTTGGGGCAAAGGAAGACAAGTGACTGAAGATGAGTGACAGGTGTGGAAGGAGCTCTGCCCGGCGTGGGTGATCTGGATGCCAGGGTGAGCCAGGGGGGCTAAGAGGACTGGAAGCTTGTCTAGTCCCCATGCTGCCTTTCCACACCTGTGAGCATCAGGCTAGCATTAAAGAGGCTTTGTGGTTTTTTTTTTTTAAAGGAAAATATACTCTGTGTGATGAAAAGTATAGAGTGATTTTTTTAAATTGCCCATGAACAATTATTGACAACTGATGTTCTAATGTCATTGTCAACCAGGCTCAGCTGAGGTCAATCCAGGGCCTCATGTAATTGGGCAGATGTTTAGTGCCAAATGAGCAGAACAGACACTGAGGGTTTAGGCACTGTGGCTTGGGAGGTGGGTACTTCTGAGAGAGCCAGGGGTCTGAGCTGGGCCTGGCTGGTGGGTGCAATGACGGGGAACAGAGAGCCCTTGTGTTTAGACCCCTTCAGTCCAAATCTGAGCTTCCAGCTGTGAACTTGGTTGAGTTCTTGACCTCCTGCTTCCATGGCCTCACCAGTGACATTGTGACAACAGTAGCAAGAAGGTCCATTCTTAGGAGGATTAAATGAGGCAAGAGATGTGACTGGCCCTTTAGGTCCTCAGTGTTAGAGGCTCTTTCTGTCTTGGCACACTGGTGTGCCTGCAAGGGCAGCAAGACCAAGGGCCTTCTAGGAAAGCAGAAAAGTCTTGTCCCATTTTCTAGACTGTGAGAGGCTGAGAGAGGAGGAGAGGCCAGGGGAGAGTGGGGGAAGCAGGGGAAGAGGCCTGGGGGTTTTGCCTGGGCATCTTGCATGTGGGCCCAGGGTTGGGAGTGTGTCCCACAGGCTTCGAGGAGCTTGGAGGAGTCTGAGCAGAAGGCAACAGGAGGGTGGGTTTCACCTGCTGGCGTTGGAGGCACTGCAGCCACTGGTGGCTCTGGGACTGAGGGAGGAGGAGGCCTTTTGGGGCGGGAGCACTGGAGTCTCTGGGCCTGGGAGGGAGTCCCTGGTCACGACCTGGCACTGCCCTACCTGGGTGCCCCCACCCCTGTGCTGGTTTGAGTCGGGATGGGCTCCCCTGGCTGGGAGCGAACATTCCTCCTCATCCCCACCCCAGGGCAGTCCCGCCGAGCTGTTCTCCCTCTCCATTTTCTTCTCCACCTACGTACCGCCTGTGAGATCTCACTTCCAGCGCCTTGGCTCTCAGTAAGCGGAAGTGAGGGGTGTTGGGTGTGAGCCGTTGCAGCTTCACTTGCGGGTGGGGTAGAATCAGGCCCGATCGGCCTCCTTCCCAGCCCTCACCTGCCAAAATGACTAAGGACACGTTCCATGTTCATGGGATCCGGGGATGGGGGAAAGGAAGGGAAAGAAGCATCATCCATCCGTTCATTCATGAGTCTGCTTCCTGAAAGAGTCTGGACCACATGAGCAGAGGCTCAAGTCACGCTGGGTGTGGGATGGTCCATGCCCGAGGAGGGACGCTTGGCCTTGGCCATATGCTTGACTTCTGTCATTGGGAACACAACCAGCAGCTCAGTCAGGCTCAGCTGTGCAAGTGGCACAGGATTTGGGGGGCCAACCCCCTCATCCCTGTGCCTCCCCCCACCTCCCAGGGCAGCTCTCTGATGCGTTCCGACGCTGCTGTGCGCTGACTGTTCCAGACAGAGCGTAGGGGAGGCTGTGGGGGAGGTTGGCGCACCCGGCACAGGCAGGCAGGCAGCTGGGGCCTGCCAGTGCCTGCCTTTTCTGGAAGCCCACGCAGGCTGCTTCCACCGGCCTTCAGGGACAGATTTCCTGTTTGAAGAGGGCAGCCTTATGCCTCCACCATGGGCTCTGCAGGGGAAGGCCAGGACTGTGTAGTCACCACGCAGGCGAGAAGGACGCTGGACAGCTCACTGCTGTGGCCCTGGGGCAGGAAACCGGTCTTTAAGCTGCAGCTAATTCCATCAGCACAGGACCCCAGCTCAGTTCTGGGTGGCTCCGCAAGGCACTATGTGATAGCCTCACCCCAGCTCTGTACCCTCCTCGTGTGCCGTTCTGAGCAATGCTCCAATTAGTTTGGCCTCTCCGAGCTCACACTGACCTTTAGTGGAAGGAGGTCACTGCCTGAGAGGTAGGGTTACTGGGCTCAGATGTAAAGGTCGGGCGGGCACTGCACCAGTGCCGCTATGGAAGGAGACACTTTGTACTGGGAAGGCTGTATTTTCTGTATTTGTTATGATTATCCAACAGATGGCAGTAGAGTGTCTTGAGGAAGGGATTTTTATTTGTACTTTTTGGTACTGAGATTGAGCCCAGGGGTGCTTTACCACTACAATTTTAATTTTTTACTTTGAGACAAGGTCTTATTAAGTTGCTTAGGGCCTTGCCAAATTGCTGAGGCTGGCCTTGAACTTGCAATCCTCCTGCTTCAGCCTCCCAAGTCGCTGGGATTATAGGTGTGCTTCCCCACACCACACCCAGCAGGGATTCCTTTTCCTAATGTGCAGGAAGGTCCTGTAAGAGTTAACAGCAGCTGGCTGCAAAGACCAGAAAGAAATCAGTTCTGGGGAAAATGTTACAACAGACAACATGCAGCATGGGTAAATCACAGGCCAACTCTTGAGCTGGCTTGAGCAAATTCCCCATCATTGGCCAGGAGACTGTTTCTGCCTGCTTGCTCGCTCTTCTTGGAAGAGGACTAAATGCCTTGCTGGCTTGACCTTCACCTCTTTCCATCTCTGCTCCAGGCCATGAGCTAAAGGCACGATCCCTAAAATGGCAAGATTGGTGCTGTCATCTGCCTTCACCTTTGGGAAGCCCCAGACCAGGTCCCCTTATTTGTGAGACTCAGGGAACTGCCAGGCTTAGCCTAGTCATACATTTTGGGAAAGCTGGCCCTGTACACTCTCCACCCCAATAGAGCTGCTCAGCCAGTGCTTAGGATGTGCTGTTACAATCCTGCAGCTGGCATCTGTCACCTCACGCCAGGCAGCTTTGTACCCACTCCAGGCCACAGAGAGCAGAGTCCTGTGGCAATCCTTGCCTAGAAACACACAGACCTGTGCCTGAGAGCACAAGGCAGGGCAGCAGGGGCAACGATAGCCCCTGGGCCAAACCAGGATGCCTCTTGATCTTGTGTGGACCAAGAGCTGAGAATGGTTTTTACATTTTTTAAATAGTTGAAATAAAAAGTAGAATACGATTTCATGACACACACAGATTCTGAGATTCAACTGTTGGTGTCCATAAATAAAGTTTTATTGGAACACTGTTGTGCCCCTTCATTTACATAGTATTCTCTGTAGTTGCTCTCATGCTGGGCCAACAGGGTCAGGTCATTATAACAGAGGCCAAATGGCCCACAAAGTGAAAAATATTTCCTATCTGCTACTTTACAGATAAAGTTTGCTGACCCCTGGCATGGGGCGCAGGAGGTCATGGGGTGTCCTGGGAAGTGCCCCTGGATTTGAAGATCAGAAACCTGGCTTTGAGCCCCACTTGTACTTTTATAGCTGTGTGTTCTGGGGCAGGATGCCTCACCCTCTGAGCTTTAGTTTCTTTGTTGCGAATGACAGTGTCACCAGTACCTGCCTTGTGGCCACTGTGTGGATCAAGTGACTTCAAGGATGTGTAAGCGGTTTGTGAGCTACAAATGCCTACGTGGATGTTCAGCACGGGCCTGGCAGTCAGGTCGAAAGCAGGCCACCCCTTGTTTTCATAGATGAAAGGCGCCCCTCTCCCAAGCCTCATTCACCCCTTTCTTCTTGCCGACTTCCTATTCCCCTGCTCCCCCTGGTCTTCCGGCTGGATTTTTTGCAGCCCCCCCCTCCTCTGCCCTCTGTTTTCCTCTGGCCTGGCTTCCATTAGCCAGGGCAGCAGCCCTGTTTCCCATGTGGGCATTTTGGCCCTCTTACTGGCCACCGGATCCAAAGGGTGAATTCAACATACAACACCCCACACGTGACCAGGGCTGCACGTCTCTACGCATTGCAATTCCAGTTGCAGGGAATCCAGGGACTCTCATGCCACTGGGCGGGAGGAAGATTTGATGCTCTGCTCCCCGTGTGTCAACAGCGAGAGCGAAGCTGAGCCTTTGTCCAGCTTTGCTCTCTCATTGATCCATGTGCTTAATCACTAGTTAGGGCTGGACTGGGCCCCAGGCCTTGTTTTGGAAAGTGACCACTTAGATCGTATGCGGTTCTGCTTGACAAATATGTGGAAAGGAAGAGGTGCAAACAGCAATAGAATCATCCTCCTTGTCCATTCACAAGGGTCTTGTAAAGAATGGCTTGTGAAATGTACCCGTCCATCCCTACCACGGCTCATCTCCTCTTAGTGTGATGGTCACCTAATCCACAGGGAGCCTGCTGCTCCCAAGCCACCCAGAGACACGGGGCTCCATCTTGCCACAGAAAGTTCTACGGGGGCTCGAAGACAGTTCACCCTTTTTCCTGCCCATTCTGTGCCTCGTTTCCTCATCACTGGGCTCAGAGACCTTGTCTGCCTCAGCTGGAAAGCCCTAGAAGCTCTTCCCATGCCCTGCATTGGAAAGCATGTTAAAAGGCAGATTTTCATGTTTCCTGTCAGAGCTTCTGAGTCACTTGTTTGTAAGGACCAGGACCTCCTTGGCCATG
>JAJEJO010004308.1:60648-77134 GCA_020662805.1 Glaucomys volans | reverse complement strand
TTTTTGAACCAGGGATTGAACTCAGGGACACTCAGCCACTGAGCCACATCCACATCCCCAGCCCTATTTTGTATTCTATTTAGAGACAGGGTCTCACTGAGTTGCTTAGGGCCTCACTATGCTGAGGCTGGCTTTGAACTCGCGATCCTCCTGACTCAGCCTCCCAAGTCGCTTGGATTACAGGCGTGTGCCACCACGCCCGCTTAAGCTTCTTTTTTTAAAAATATTTTTTCTAGTTGCAGGTGGACACAATACCTTCATTTATTTACACGTGGTGCTGAGGATTGAACCCAGTGCTTCACACATGCTAGGCAAGTGTTCTACCACTGAGCCACAATCCCGGCCCTGACCTTAAGCTTCTTAGAAGCTGTGTTATTTGAATAAGAGGACCTGTGAGGCACACTTTGAAAAATTTTAGGGGGATTTTTGTCTGAAGAGGACTCTGATGTACATCCTTAAACACCACTGGGATGAAAGCCAGTGGACCAATAAAGTGGAAGAAAGCTATGTCCCTGCTCCTTGGTACACAGTATCAGCTTTGGACTGATTGTCTCTTAACTCCTGAATGTGTGAGAGAAGTAAAATTCAATCTTAGGTCACGATTTTGTAGAAATTTTCTGTTACTAGTAAAATAATTGAATCCTAACTTATCCTAACTAAGAGCATCTTTGGTGCTCTTGGGGGTCTTTGGAATTAATACATAACAAACTAACTCATGATAACAATTGAACTACAACTGTTCAAGATTTGGTAAGCCTCCACATTCTGTTGATCAGCATACACTCTGAACCCATCATTATTGTTATATATTAGTAGTTTGATACTTGCTTTGTGTGGTGCCTCATGTTTATAATCTCAGCTACTCAGGAGGTTGAGGCAGCTGAACTATAAGGTAGAGATCAGTATGAGCAATTTAGTGAGACTTGGTCTCAATATAAGTAGTAGAAAGTGCTAGGGGTGTAGCCTGTAGGTTAAATTCCTAGTACCACCAAATTTAAAAAAATTCTTAATGAACTGGTGAAAATATTAGTTGATTCCATCAATAAGTATGACTCTAAATAGGAGTGGGTAGTGGGGAAGTGGGGGATGGAAGGTAAGTAGATTGGGAATGTTTACCAAAATAAAAGACCTGGACTCAGCACTTAGGTTATTTATAGACTCTTTAGAGAGAATAAGCCATATGCATTTTAAAAGTACTGAAGAATTACAGCCTAACATGTCATGAACATAATGCAAAAATCCTCAACAAAATACCAGCAACCAGCCAGGCGCAGTGGTGCACGCCTGTAATCCTGAGGCTTGGGAAGCTGAGGCAGGAGGATCATGAGTTCAAAGCCAGCCTCAGTAACTTAGTGAGGCCCTAAGCAACTCAGTGAGATCCTGTCTCTAAATAAAGTACAAAAAGGGCTGGGGATGAGGCTCAGTGGTTAAGCAACCTTGGGTTCAATCCCTGGTACCAAAATAAACAAAACCAAAACCAAAAAAAATCAGCTAACCATATTCAACAGTACATTAGAAAGGTCATTTACCATGACCACGTAGGATTTATCCTTAGGATGCAAGCTTGGTTTACAAATGCAAATCTATAAATGTGAGACATCGGTATTAACAGAATGAAAGGGAAAAAAACCATATGCATCTCAACTGATGCAGAAAAAGCACTTGACAAAATTCAACATGTTTTCATGAAAGAAACTGGATATAGAAGGAATGTACTACAACACAGAAAAGGCCATTATGGGACAAACCCACAGCTGACATACTATGAAAGCTTTTCTTAAGATCAGAGGAAGACAAGCATGCCTAGTCTCACCACTCCTTTTCAACATGGTGCTGGAAGTCCCTTGCCAGAGAATTAAACAAAAGAAAGAAAGAAAAACTATCTTAATAGGAAAGGAGGAAGGAAAATTGTCTCCATTGATAAGATCTTATATAAAGAAAACTCCAAAGATTCCACTAGAACCCATAATAAAATGGAGTAAAGTTGCTGGATACAAAATTAG
The DNA here is from genome assembly GCA_020662805.1 of Glaucomys volans. Classification (NCBI taxonomy): domain Eukaryota; kingdom Metazoa; phylum Chordata; class Mammalia; order Rodentia; family Sciuridae; genus Glaucomys; species Glaucomys volans. Next base: position 75,131 of record JAJEJO010004308.1, on the reverse strand, counting down.
CAAAAATAATTAGCACTTCTATATTCTAACAATAAACTAGTCAAAAAAGATATTAAGCTAGGTGTGGTGGCACATGCCTGTAATCCCAGTGGTTTGGGAGAATTGACAGGCCAGCCTGGGCAACTTAGTGAGACCCTGTCTCAAAATAAAAAATAAAAAGGGCTAGGTATGTAGCTGCATTAAAACATCCCTGAGTTCAATCCCCAGTACAAAAACAAACAAAAAATGACAACAAAAAAATTCAAAACAAAAGACAACACCCCCAAAACCAAACCAAAAAACCAAAAAGAAATTAAGAAAACAATACCATTATAATAGCAAAACCCAAAAATAACAACAAAAAAACTTAGATATAAATTTAACCAAGGAAGTAAAAGATCTGCATACGAAAACTATTGATGAAATAAATGGAAGAGCACACAAATAAATGGAAAGATATTCCATATTCATGAATAGGGAGAATTAATACTGTCAAAATGTCCACACTATCTAAAACAATCTACAGGTTCAAATGCAATCCCTAACAAAATTACGATGTAATTTTTCACAGAAGTAGCAAAAATAATCCTAAAATTAATTGAAAAGACCTCCAAAAGGCAAAGCAATCTTGAGCAAAAAGAACGAAGTTGGAGGCACCACGTTATTTGACTTCAAAATATACTAGCAAGTCAAAGTAATCAAGACAGCAGGATATTGTTATAAAAACATACAACACTGATCCACAAAGCAGGATAGAGTCCAGAAAAAAACATGCATTTATAGACAAATTGATTTTTGATAAAGAACACACAATGGAGAAATGATAATCTCTTCAATAAATAGTATTAGGAAAATTGGATATCCACATGCAGATGAATTAAATTGGACCTGTATCTCATGCTGTGTACAAAAGTCAACTAATAATGAATAAAAGACTTTCACATAAGACCTGAAACTGTAAAACTACTAAAAGAAAACAGGAGAAAAGTCCCATGATATTGATCTAGGCAATTATTATTGTTTTGGATGTGACTCTTAAAGCACAGGGAACAAAAGAAAAAAATGGATGAGTAGGATGGCATCAAACTAAAAGGTTTCTTTTTCTTTTTTTGATACTGGGATTGAACCTGGGGTGCTTAACCACTAAGCCACATCCCCAGCCCTTTTCATATTTTATTTAGAGGCAGGGTCTCTTGGAGTTGCTTAGGGCCTCACTAAGTTGCTGAAGCTGGTTCCTGCCTCAGCCTCCCAAGCTTCCAGGATTACAGGCATGCACCATCACACCTGCCAAACTAAAAGTTTTCTGCACAGCAAAGAAAATAATTAACAAAGTAAAGAGACAATCCAGAGTGGGAGAAAATATTTGCAAACCTTATATCTGATAAGGGGTCCATATCCAAAATGTGTAAGGAGCCCAAAAAACTCAATGCAAGAAAAGAAATAACCCAATGTAAAAATGGGCAAAGGAACTGAATAGACATTTCCCAAAAGATCATTTACAAATGGCCTACTAGTATATGAAAAATGCTTACCATCAGCACTCATCAGGGAAATGAAAATTAAAGCTACAATGAGATATCACTTCATATTGGTTAGAATGGCCATAAAAAAAAAAAAAGGAATAAGTGTTGGTTTGGGTGTGGCTAAAAGGGAACCCTTGCACACTTGTGGTGGGAATGTAAGTCAAAGCTGCCATTTTGGAAACAGGATGGAGGTTCCTCAAAAAACTATAAATAGATTTACCATGATCGAGCAACTCCATTTCTGGGTATGTATCCAAAGGAACTGAAATTAGTCCATCAAAAAGTCACATGCACACCCATGTTTGTTACTGCACTATTCACAATAGCCAAGATAAGGAATCAACCTAAGTGTCCATCAATGACTGAATAGATAAAGAAAATGTGGTATATATACAAATTGAATATTATTTAGCCTTAAAAGAGTAAACCTTGCAATGTGTGACAAAAAGGAAAAATGTGATGGACATTATGCTAAGTGAAATAAGTGAGGCACAGAAAGTTGAAACTCAGAAAAAGAGAGTAGATGAGGTGTGGTGGAAGACACCTGTAATCCAAGCTACTTGGGAGGTTGAGGCAGAAGGATTCCAAGTTGGAGGCCAGCCTCACCAACTTAAGGAGACCCTATCTTAAAATGAAAAATAAAAAAAGGACTGGAAGTTGGGGATGTAGCTCAGTAGTAAAGGGCTCCTATGTTCATTCCTCCCCCAGTATTGCAAGAAAAGAAAAAAGAAAAAGAAAAAGAAATAGAATGTTGGTTGTCAGAGGCTGGGAGGGAGTGAAGATTGGCAGGTGCTTCTCAAAGGATACAAAGTTTCAGATATGAGGAATAAATTCTGAAATATATTGTAAAACATACAACAATGTTCTATATTTAAAAATTGCTGAGTGAAAATTTCAAATCTCATTCCTAAAAAGATAAGTGAGGTGATCAATTAGATAAGCTTGATTTAATCATTCTATATTATGTACATATATTAAAACATCACATTATACCCCCATCTATATTCAGTAATGAGTTGTTGATAAAAAATGAAATAAAAGTTCTCGATGCTTACAAAGCAGGGTTTTAAGATACAAATGAGCAGGTAATATCACTAAAGGAATAAAATACTGGAACATTTATCTAGCGCTACATATACATTTTAAAATTGTTGAAACCCTTGAAGAACAGAAAACAGACTCAGGGAGTATAAGAAATTTGCTCAATTGTGTGCTAAAGACAGAATTTGAATTGTATCGATATATCTAAAGCCTGTGCTGTTCAATCCAATGTAAATAACAAAGTTTGGAGAGATCCACATAAACATACTAATATATTTATAAAGAATAGATATTTAAATATTGAACTTTTCAGAAGAAAAATGTTTACAAAATGTTCTTGACAGGGCATTTACAAATTTAGTTTAGTACAGCCCTAGAAAATGATTAATTTCACTGAACTGGTTGTTTTTGGGCGCCAGGGATTGAACCAGGCAAGGGCGCTTAAGCAATAAGCCACATCCCAGCCCTTTTTATATTTTATTTTGATACAGGGTCTCACTAAGTTCCTGAGGCTGGCTTTGAACTTGTTATCCTCCTACCTCAGCCTCTCAGTCGCTGGGATTACAGATGTGCGCCACCACGCCCAGCTGATCTGGATTTATACAACGTTTTAGGGATATAATATTTGTTGTGTTTTTTTTGATCTTGAAAACTTTTTTTAAAAATTCATTTAATTTTGATCCATTGAACACAAATGGAGTACAGCTATTGTTTCACTGGTTGTACACAAAGTAGAGTCACACCATCTGTGCATTCATACATGTACACAAGGCAATGATGTCTGTCTCATTCTGTTATTATTTCTTACCCCTCCACCGCTCCCTTCCCTCTATGCTATCTATCCTTCCTCCATTCTTGCCTCCCTTCCAGCCCACATTATGCATCATCATTCACTTATCAGAGAGATCATTCGGCCTTTGGATTTTTGGGATTGGCTAATCTCACTTAGCATGACAGTCTCCAACATCATCCATTTACCTACAAATGCCATAATTTTGGGATACAATATTTGAAGAAAGCACTTTTTTCTTTTGTCACCATCATTTCATCTGCAGGAAGTCCACAAAGTTGATTCAATAAAAGCAAATCAAATTATCTCTTACAAAAGAAAGAGTACCCCAGAAGGTATCCTGGGATTAATTTCAGCTAAATATCGAGCAGAAGGGACTTCAAGCAGCTATTTTACGTCTCTTGTTATTTGTTTTTCGGTACCGGGGATTGAACCCAGGGGTGCTGTACCACCAAGCTGCATCCCCAGACCTTTTTAATTTTTATTTGGTGCCAAGGTCTCACTAAACTGCGAAGGCTGACCTCCAATTTGCGCTTCTCCTGCCTCCGCTCTGGGATTACAGATCAATACTAAGTAGCAAAAACCAAGAAACACCGCAAGCTTGGGAAGAAAGGGAGGGCGGAGGTATTCCGAGGATGGATAGAAAACCAAACCGAAGTGGGTTCAGCAACGCCGAGGGAGAGCAGAGCACCAAAGAGCAGCGCACCGGCAGGACCGAGGACGGAATCCAGGGCTGCCGGAGAACAGCGCGCGGAAAGACCCCCACCTCTGAACACTGGCGTTCAGGCCCCGCAGTGCGCGCCGGGTGAGGTCACAGCCCCTATGAGGTGGGGCCCACGGGCTTGACCGCAGCGCCTTTCAGTCGGCGCCCAGACGGCGGGGAGCTCAGCCGCTTCCCCTGGCCGGCCCCGGAGCCTGGATGGTAGTGGCGGCGGCTGCTGCGGCGGCGGCGGCTGCCATAGTAGCCGCCGTCAGGGTCCGAGTCTGCCCGGCTGGGTTCGCTAGGTGGGCGGGGCGTCGGGCTCGGTCAGGTGACCTTGGGGGCGGGGCCGCGCTGCGCGGGAGTCGGGGAAGGAGGCGGAGCCAGGGCTTTGCGCGCGCGTGGGGCCTGAGGCATCTACCACCGAGAGCGAGCCTCAGCCTGAGGCGCGGAGGGACCGTGCAGCGGGGCCAGGAGGGGCCAGGAGGGGCCAGGAGGGGCCAGGGGGGGCCAGGGGGGGCCAGGGGGGGCCAGGGGGGGCCAGGGGGCGCCAGGGGGCCCGATAGAAGCAACCCTGAGGGGACGACAGGTCCAGGCGAGGTTTGCTGAGGAGAGGGGAAGGCAGACCCTTAGAGCCTGACGGGGGAGAATGAGATATGGTGAGAGGACGAAGGAGAACATTAAAGGAGCTGGGTGAAGGAAGGTTCCAGAAAGGAAGGCGAGGCGCCCCACTGGGAGAGTCAGGGGGGCAGACTGAGGAGGACTGGGACTGGTCACGCAGTCCTTCAGAAAATGGTGGTGTGGTGGAAGGGTGAGGACGCGGTGGCTGGGAAACTGCCTGGCCCCTGCAGCTGGCGCTTCCATCTCGGATGGTTTGCTTATTTGTTGGCAGGTTGACTTTCTTCCCAGAGTTGTTTAGCTCATATAAACAGGGCCTGTGGGAATCCAGAAGAGCATGCCCGAGGTGCAGATTTACTCAATATTTGTTGAGCAAATATGACAGACGGGGTGATTAACGTCTGAGCGTTCATTGATGGCGACAGGTGCAGTGAGGTTGTCTGCAATTGCTGTTCACTGACGTTTGCAGAGGAAAAGTGCGGGGGGCGACTTGCGAGGGAGGTGCAGCGCGAGGGAAGGGGAACGTCTCTCTAGTGGCAGGTCTTACCTAGTCTTCAGTGAACGTGCCTGTATTTTTCTCATCTTAAGTCCTCATGACTCCATTGCCTCTTCAGTTACTTCTCTCGTTCCCTTTACAGAGAAACTCCATGAGTCTACTAGGTCTCCAGTATCCACCTTCACCACCTTCTTCTCACTCCAGGAACACTGTCTTCCTACCATACCATCCAGTGGTGCCTCTCAACATTGTGGGTGACCCCTCTACCTTGCAAAACCTCTTGAGTCATTCAGTACTTGACCAATAACACTTGATTACTTGTTTACTTGATTACTTGATTACTCTTTGTTTGAATTACTTTCTTCACTGAGGCCCTAGAGTGATTTTTTCAGAAAGGACTTCAGGTCTTGTCTCCCTCTGTTCAGAACTCTTTAATGATTTCCACCCCATCGGGTATTATCAAGAGGCCTTCCATGACCTGCCTTCTTCCTCCGTTCTTCCTCCATTCTCTACTTCTGCCTCCTGTGTCTTCCTATTTTTTTCTTTCTTTCTTTTTTTTTTTTTTTTTTCTCTGGTGGGCGAGCACTCTACCCACTGCGCTATATCCCCAGCCCCCCTATTGTTCTTGAATAGTCAGACTCCTTTTTGCCCTAGGCTCTTCTTTCTAGCTGAAGCCTCTTTTTCTTAGATACTCATTGTCTCTCTACCTCTGTTCAGGTCTCCCTGAACAATCAAGTGTTCTTTGGCCACCCTTCTATTACCTGCATTTCTCTCCCTAAACCATGCTTCATATTCTCCTCCCTTTTACTTTTTTCTTGTTAGTATTTATCACAGAAAACTGACAAGTACAATATATTTTACTTTTTTTCTATTTTGTCATTTCCTTGACTAGGAGGTAAACTTCTCATGAGCCAGATTTTTTCCCCTGGTTTTGTTTACTGTAATATCTTCAGGCCCAGAAAAAGAGCCTAGCACAGTAAACAAGCTGTAAATCTATATTGAATTTACAGATTGAGGAATGAAGGAATAGATGATTGAAAACTCCAGTCATCAGCATCCTTCATTTTCCTCCTTTTTCATTTTTATTATTATATATATACCATTGTGCTTGATACTATGAGAAATAATTTCAAGAATAAGTTACCAGTTTCAGTTCTTTCAGACTATAGTTGATAGAACAGCGATATATGTGAAAATTAAAATCCAAATGACTAGTGTAAGTTGAATAGTGAGGACAGTATTGCTATGACAAATAGTTTAGAATTAAAGATTGAACAGATTAGAGAAAATCTAGAAGAGATTGCATAGAATGGGTTGCTGGGGAGACCGGTATAGATTTCTGTCTTCTTGAGATGGGTATTGTTAATGTGATTTCATTTTATTTTTAAACCTATTTTGTTTAACATATTTTGGATTCCAGAGATATACCACATTCAAAAGTAATTACTATAGTATATTTCAAAAAAAATGCAAATTATTTAAAAGTACTGTGTCACCACTTGGCAGAATAATAACACTTGAAATGTTATGAAAAAGACACTGATGGTTACACCTAGCATTGTAATATATTGTAACATAACTAATAATGTAATAAATAGCTGTTCAGATGTGGCTCAGATATGAGTAAAAAACTGAAAAATTTGGGAATTTTCAAAAGTGTTGGTTATTATAGTTGCATCATGTGAAAATCTGTGGTCTTAAGTAAAACTAAAACATCTTTTGTTTGTAGTAGTATTGTTTTGAGAGGCAATGTTGTATGGTGCTGAAGGGCATGGCCTTTGAAGTTTAAATTCAAATTGATTCCACTACTTGCTGACTGTGTGATCTTGGGAAATTTCATTTCTCTCCAAGTCTCATCTGTAAAATAGGGATAATGGCAGTTCCTTAAAGGACAATTTTGAGAAAGAAATTAAATAATTCATGTCAAAGTGTTTATCATAATGTTTAGCATATAGTAAGCATTTGTTAGCATGGTGATTGCTATTTCTGTAGTTCTACTCCTTAGGGTTTATTTGAATAAACATAATTGGATTTCTCTGCTTTTCATGCCATTTGAGATGCATTTATTTACTTTCTTATACCACGAAGGGACTGGATGCTCTCCTGTGATTTATAATCTAATAACTGTTTCTTCAAAAAAATCTCATGTCCATATATCTGCATTGCTTGGCATTGTACCCTAAGTGAGTGTTACGTTGAAGAGATAACTTCAGATGGGTAAATATTATTACTTAAATTTCCTAAATAGGCATATGATTTTTTCTTTCTATTTTTTTTCTTTTTCTGACAGGAAATCCTTTTATACTGCTGCTCAATCATACTTGTTGATCAAGACCTTTGAATCCTGAAGAGCAGAATTTATCTCTCAACAGAAAGATGGAAACAAAAGCACATTTATTCTGCCAGGTATTTATTCAAGACAGTTTTTAAAGATTCCTTGTTTTTCTTTTTCTTTTTGGTTTATATTATTGTATATCCATGATCATTAAGCAAATTTAGAGTGATAAAGTCCTAAGGAACCTGCCTAATATCTGATACGACTTTTGAGCTCTTTCAATGAACACATGTTGGACTGTCATCTAGCAACCCATATAGTACCATACCAAGGGAATTTCTGTGGTGTGTGGTGGGAATGTCTTTTGAAGGCAGGGACCTGGATAATTCTTCAGGAATGCCTTGTCACACCAGCAGCAAAGTGCACAGAGTGAGGAGAGCATGAGAATGCCTTTTCATTTTAAAAATGTTTGGAATACATACAACTTTGATACAGTTTCAGGGTGCTCTGGACACCCAGGGCCTCTTCATGTAAACCACTGACAATTTCTAGAGCACTTTGAGAGACTATAATATGATCATGATCAAATTCTATATTTGAACCTAATGAGAGTAACAGACATCTTAAATAAAATGTGTCAATCACTGTGTTCCCCTTCTCTAAGGTATTCACAAGGAAACAGATAAACATTTTTTTTTTTTAACCTCCTGTTCCTCCTCATCCTCTTCTTCATCTTCCTCTTCCACTTTTTCCCTGGCAACTTTAGCAGGACCCTTTGTGCCGTCAGACTTTCCTTTAGACTTATAGTCAGCAACATCCTTCTCATATTTCTCCTTCAGCTTTGCAGCCTTAGTGATGTATGACTGCTTTTCACTGTAACTTAAGTTATTCCACATCTCAACCAGCTTTTTTTGCCACATTTCCAATGAAGATACCAGGATTTGTGGACTTGATCTTGGGGCAGAATTCTGAACAGAACAGGAAGAATTCAGACAGTGGTCTTTTGGGAGCATTAGAATCCTTTTTCTTCTTGCCTCCCTTAGCTGGTCCATATCCTTCATTTCCTGATCATAGCACACTTTAACCACCTTTGCCATTTCACCAAATTTAGATTTCTTTTTCCCAGACATTGTCTTCCACCTCTCAGAGCACTTTGTGGAAAATTCTGCAAAACTGACAGGGACTTCTAGATTTTTCTTCTGATGTTCTTCTCTGCAAGTCTGCATGAAGAAGGCATAAGCAAACATCTTGCCTTTTGGTTTCTTGGGATCAATTTTAGCCATCCTGACTGTATTGTTTGCTAGTCTCTTTATCTTGTTTTAATTTGCAATTTCCTGATGACATTTTGATGTTGAGCATCTTTTTATATGTATATTTGCTATCCTTACATTTTCTTTGGTTAAGTATTTGTATAGATCATTTGCCCTTTTTTAAAAAATTTTTTATTTTGATTCATTGTATACAAATGGAATACAACTGTTGTTTCTCTGGTTGTACACAAAGTAGAGTCACACCATTTGCATAATCATACATGTACATAGGGTAGTGATGTTTGTCTCATTCTGTTATTTTTCCTTCCCCCCACCCTATCCCCACCCCTCTTTTTCCTTTATACAATCCATCCTTCTTCCATTCTTGCCTCCCTCTCACTCCCCTGTATCATCATGCACTTATCAGAGAGATCATTCGGTCTTTGTTTTTTTGGGATTGGCTTATCTCACTTAGCATGATATTCTCCAACTGCATCCATTTACCTGCAAATGCCATAATTTTATTCTTTATGGCTGAATAATATTCCATTGTGTATATATACGAGAGTTTCTTTATCCATTCATTTATTGAAGGGCATGTAGGTTGGTTTCACAATCTAGCTATTGTGAATTGAGCAACTATGAACGTGGATGTGGCTGCATCACTGTAGTAAGCTGATTTTAAGTCCTGTGGGTATAGGCCAAGGAGTGGGATAGCTGGGTCAAATGGTGGGTCCATTCCACTTCTATTCAACATTGTCCTTGAAATTCTAGCCAAAGCAATTAGACCAAAGAAATTAAAGGGATGCAAATAGGAAAAGAAGAACTCAAACTATCCCTATTTGCCAATGACATGATTCTATATTTAGAGGTGCCAAAAAATTCCACCAGAAAACTTCTAGAACTCATAAATGAATTCAGTAAAGTAGCAGGATATAAAATCAATGCTCATAAATCTAATGCACTTTTATTCATAAGTGATGATTCCTCTGAAAGAGAAATCAGGAAAACTACCCCATTCACATTAACCTCACAAAAAATAAAATACTTGGGAATCAATCTAACAAAAGAGGTGAAAGACCTCTACAATGAGAACTGTAGAACACTGAAAAAAGAATTTAAAGAAAACCTTGGAAGATGGAAAGATCTCCCATGTTCTTGGATAGGCAGAATTAATATTGTCAAAATGGCCATCCTACCAAAAGCGCTATACAAATTCAATGCCCTTTTAAAAATTGGGTTGTTCTTTTTTTTATTGCTGTGTTTCAAGAGTGCTTTGTATATTTTGGGTGATAGTCATTTATCAGGTATGTTCCTTGCAAATGTTTTCTCCCAGTGCTTGTCCTCTCCTTCTCATGATAGAGTTGTTCATAGAGCAAAAATTTTAAATTTTAATGGAGTCTAGTTTATCAATTATTTCTTTCATGGATCATACCTTTGATTTGCATCTGTGGTTAATTTTTATGATTAAAACTGTTGCTTTGTAAAGCACATGGTAGATATTTTCAATCTGATGCCTTAAGAACTAGATTCAGGTATTGTTAGATATATTAATGAATGTCATGTATTTTATAGGTGCATAATGCATTAAGGAAAACTGGCGATATTTAGAGTAGGTAATCTGAAATAATAATGCACTAGTGAGAAAAAATTTGGTAGCACTATTTGAGAAAAAATACTGATCTAAAATGAATTGTGGGAGCCAGAATGTTGTGTTTGATGTATATGTACAAAGGGAATATGGATAATTGTGATTCTTGATTGTTCACAGGCAGAAGAAAATATTGACTTATCAGATAATAACTCTAATTCTTTTGGAACCAACTTGCCAACAAGAAATATTGAAAGCAAGAAATACATCAAATTTTCTAAAACAGTGAAGAAGAAAGTTTCACCTGAAATTAGGGGTTGTAACCCAGAACATAAAACTACGTAAGCTAAAAATGCTGATCTTAACTCTATTGAATTATGTTTTTGTTAGTGCCAAACATATAGTTTATGTTGCATATTTGTGGCCGTTCTTTCATAAGTATAGCTTTAACTCTTAAATAGCCATTCATACATCTTTGCTCACTTCTCTATCACAGAATACCAGTGAGAAGACAGCAATTATCAATGTGTCTGTAAGTTTATCTTAAAGATAATTTAGGAAGGAAATAGAAGGGTTCTTCCATCTGAGCTTGGGTTACTGGTGTCCATGAAATTAAACCATTTGAATATTTGTTAATTCCTTTTTGTGTATTTCATTGCCTTGGTACCTTTTGTTAGTTACAAAAGAAGTTCTAGTCTTTCACATATATATAGGATAAATAATGCTTATTTTTAATATTTAAAAGATTGAAATAGAAAACTTGCTTCTTGTAAAAAGAAGAAATTTCTGAGAAAACATTTTGCATATATCTCACTTTATCTTTTTCCAACTATATACTGGTCTTACCAATTGGTGACGTTGGAAATTATCTGTGCATTGTCATTAAAGAGGCACTTAAACCCAAATCTCCTTTACCTACCATAAGTTTGTATTTCCATTTTATTTAACCTAACATTTTTACCATGATTTCTGTTTGTTAGATGACAAAAGCAAGTCAATTATTTCTAGACAACCACAGTAAAACTTGTTATCTAGGAAGGAGTAGAAGGTAGGGGGGGAGTGTCCCTTATCTTTTTCTTTAGCATTGTCCAAAGTGGGTTAGCACCTTGGAGACACATGCCCCAAAGGAATGGGATACAGGATGAATATTTTAGAACTATTTATTATTTATACCAAATCATTTCTATTTCATAAAATGTTTGAGGTAGCTCCTAATTTAAAAGCACACTTGTACTTAAAAAAGGAGATGAAAGACCAAAGTCATGTAGTAGAGAGGAAACCGTGATTGAACCAGGTATCAAATGACTCATTTTCAGGAGGAATATATGGGGAAGAGGTGGGAGAGACAAAGAAGCAATAGACTTTAGGTTGTGACCCATTATTGGTCATGAAATCAGTTTAGAAAGTCACTACTAGTTGCTGGGCATGGTTGTACATGCCTATAATCCTGGCGATTTGGGAGATGGAGGTAGGAGGATCATAAGTTCAAGGCTAGCCTCAGCAACTTAGTGAGGCCCTAAACAACTTAGTGAGATCCTGTCTCAGAATAAAGAAGGGCTGGGAATGTAGCTCGGTGGTTAAGAAGCCCTGGGTTCAAACCCCAGTACCAAAAACAAAATCAAAATAAAACCAAAACAAAATCCCCAAACCCAATACCAAACCACCACAACAACAAATACACGAAAAGAAAGTCACTACTAGTTTTTTTTTCTTTTTTTAGGAAATAGTTTAGAATTGATGACATTAGAGTACTTTTCACATAATATGGATAAGTATTGTTTTGTGAAATAGTTTGTTATTATACTCTTTCTGAACTGTTTCTTAACAAAATTTATTTTAGCCTATTTATTTTCAAAATAGTTGAAAAGTTATTGCCTATGAGACTAGAGGACTGTAGAGGGGACTAAGAGCAAGGTAATGGGATCTCAGGATAGGAAAAATTTGGGGGATTGGTTTTAAAAGGGATACAGAGTCAAAAGTACAAAGTATCTGCTGGATGTATGATAAAAATTTCTCTTATTTTACAAGTTTGTTTAAGACTAAATTTACCTAAAGCTGGTAAAGATATAACTTAGTCCTTGTTCTAAAAAGAAGGAACCGTTTCTGAAGAACTTTTAGTTTTGCATGCAAGGAAAAGTAAGGTATTATTCCACGATATGAGGAGTTACAACTCAGTTGATGTGAATCCTGGACAGAAGCAGCCTATGGGGTTTGCCATAGTGAGTTCCGGTTTGTCTGCATGTTAGAATTACATGGGTGTTTTTTAAAACTCCAAATATCAGGCCATACCCAAACAGTTAAACCACAATATTTGGGAATGGGTCATAGGTATTAGTATTTTCTGAAGCTCCTCAGGTGATTATAATGTGAAGACAAAGTGTGGGATCTAGGTCATCCCAGAATCATTCCTAGTCAAGAGTTCCAAGAACACAAAAATAATTTTATATTAGTCCTTGAAATTTGGGTATATCCTGGATTATCTGAAGTAAAACTATGTAGTTTTCCTAGAGTATGGGTCTTGTCTTTTCCAGTTTGAGTCAGGCTAATTGTGTTTATCTTGTTGTATAGTTTATGTGATGTTTGTGTTGTGAAAGTACTTTGCAGAACAAAAGAAGTGGAAGTAAGAAATAAAAGCAGTAAGAAAGCAGAATAATTATTAAAAGGCAGTTCAGCTTCTAGTGTCCAGACCTTAGCCTTGAAATACCATTTCTTACTAAAGGCTCTTTGGAGAAATGACCAATTTCAGGTCTGGGAGAGAAAGTGTACAGAGAAGCTCAGAACATCTTGACTTCAAGAGATAAGAAAACTAAGGAAGAATGTGACCAGTGATACATCAGGAGGACCGGATTGCGTACTTAAAGAAGCTCCCACCTTTTTCCATTGAAGATGAGAAAATTAGAGCATCAATAAAGAATAATTATTACAGGGAATTAAACTACATCAAATATGTTTAAATTCACATATTCAAAATGATAGCACCAATTGGACATTATGTACTTCTGATGGAAAAACACCACTTAAAAAACCAAGTGGTTTTGTACTTCCCCCCTAAAAAATTAAACATTAATATGATCAAACTTTTAGAATCCTATGACCATGAAGAAGCTGCCAGCAAAATCTGGACTGGAAAATCTATAGGACAAATGACATCATCATCGTCATCATCATCATCAGAAAATGAAAGAAGCTATAATTGAAAAGCGATTTAAGACATATTAGCCAACTTTAACATGGGGATTTTTTATTGAAACATTTATATCATTTAAGAGACAACTGGAAACTTGAATACTGATTATCTTCCTTGATGATATTTAAGAAATGCCTATTAAAATTTCATAGTAGCATTTTAGATTTTTTTTTTTTAAAGACAAAAACACCTTGTGGAGATGTATATTTGAAATCTTTACAGATGAGGCTGAGTGCAGTGGCATGGTCTGTAATCCCAGCTACTTGGGAGTCTGAAACAGGTGGTTCTTAAGTTTGAGGCCAGCCTTAGCAATTTGGCAAGACTGTCTCAAAATAAAAAATGAAAAAGTGTGGGGATTTAGCTCAGTAGTAGTGTGTCTCTAGGTTTAATCACCAGTACCCCTCCTCCCCCCGAAAAAAGATCTTTGCAATGAAATAATATGATACTGGGATTTACCTCAATATGATAAAGGATAAGAGCAGGGATAAGGATATAGATGGAATAAGACTGGCCATTAGTGAAGCTGGGTGGTAGGTACATGTGGGGGATCATTATGTTATCCTGTCTACTTTGGTTTATGTTTGAAAATTTCCATAATGAAATGTTGAAAAGAAGGAAAGAGGAATCAAAACAATCTAGGAGTTATTCTAATTTCTATGTGATTTAGGTATGAAACATCAGTATTCCTATGTAGAGAAGAAAAATATGATTTTTCAGGAGAAAAAAAGATCAGGAGAAAGAAAACTTTACAACTGCATAGTACAAGAACTGAGGTAAATATTTGGAAATTTTCCTTTCACCTTCAAATACTGTCCTTGGACTGCAAACATTCTTGTGTATTTTAAGTCCAAGTTTTGAAATGTCACCTAAGTGTCTCCTTCTTCTTTCTCTCCTCTTTTTCTTTTCTTAACCACTGAGTCACATCCCTACCCCTTTTTTAAAATTTTTAATTTTGAGTAGGGCCTTGCTAAGTTTTTAAGGTTGACTTTGAACTTGTGATCATCCTGCCTCAGCCTCGTTCCCTCCCCTCCCC
>JAJEJO010004308.1:0-43672 GCA_020662805.1 Glaucomys volans | reverse complement strand
TATTCCATTGTGTATATATACCACAGTTTCTTTATCCATTCATTTATTGAAGGGCATCTAGGTTGGTTACACAATCTAGCTATTGTGAGTTGCGTTGCTATAAACATTGATGTGGCTGCATCACTGTAGTATGCTGATTTTAAGTCCTTTGGGTATAGGCCAAAGAGAGGGATAGCTGGATCAAATGGTGGTTCCATTCTGAGTTTTCTAAGGAATCTCCATACTGCTTCCAGAGTGACTGCACCAATTTGCAACCCCACCAGTAATGTATGAGTGTACCTTTTTCCCCACATCCTCGCCAACACCTATTGTTGCTTGTATTCTTGATAATAGACATTCTAATTGGGGTGAGATGAAATCTTAGGGTAGTTTTGATTTGCATTTCTCTTATTACCAGAGATGTTGAATACTTTTTCATATGTGTGTTGATCACTTGTGGATCCTCTTCTGTGAAGTGTTGCTCATTTCCTTAACCCATTTATTGACTGGGTTATTTGCCTTCTTGATGTAAAGTTTTTTGAACTCCTTATAGATTTTGGATATTAGTGCTCTATCTGAAGTGTATGTGGTAAAGATTTTCTCCCACTCTGTAGGCTCTCTCACATTGCTGATTGTTTCCTTTGTTGAGAAAAAGCTTTTTAGTTGTTGATTCCTGCTTTTATTTCTGCTTTGGTAGTCATGTTAAGGAAGTATGGTCCTAAGCTGGTATGATGAAGATTTGGACCTACTTTTTCTTCTATTAGGTGCAGGGTCTCTGGTCTAATTCCTAGGTCCTTGATCCATTTTGAGTTGAGTTTTGTGCAGGGTGAGAGATAGGGGTTTAGTTTCATTTTGCTGCATATGGATTTCCAGTTTTGCCAGTACCATTTGTTAAAGAGGCTATCTTTTCTCCATTGTTTATTTTTGGTACCTTTGTCAAATATGAGATAACCGTATTTATGTGGGTTTGTCTCTGTGTCCTCTATTCTGTACCATTGGTCTACCTGCCTATTTTGATGCTAATACCATGCTGTTTTTGTTACTATTGCTCTGTAGTGTAGTTGAAGGTCTGGTATTGTGATACCACCTGCTTCGCTCTTCCTGCTAAGGATTGCTTTAGCTATTCTGGGTCTCTTATTCTTCCAAATGAATTTCATAATTGCTTTCTCTATTTCTACAAGGAATGTCATTGGGATTTTAGTTGGAATTGCATTGAATTTGTAAAGTGCTTTTGGTAGGATGGCCATTTTGACAATATTAATTCTGCCTATCCAAGAACATGGGAGATCTTTCCATCTTCCAAAGTTTTCTTTAATTTCTTTCTTTAGTGTTTTGTAGTTCTCATTGTAGAGGTCTTTCACCTCTTTTGTTAGATTGATTCCCAGGTATTTTATCTTTTTTTGAGGCTATCATGAAAGGGGTAGTTTTCCTAATTTCTCTTTCAGAGGATTCATCACTTATGAATAAGAATGCATTAGATTTATGAGTGTTGATTTTATATCCTGCTACATTACTGATTTCATTTATGAGTTTTAGAAGTTTTCTGGTGGAATTTTTCAGCTCCTCGAAATATAGAATCATATCATCTGCAAATAGTGATAGTTTGAATTCTTCTTTTCCTATTTGTAACCTTTTAATTTCTTTGGTCTGTCTAATTGCTCTGGCTAGTATTTCAAGGATGATGTTGAATAGACATGGTAAAAGAGGACATCCCTGCCTTGTTTTAGTTTTTAGAGGGAATGCCTTCAGTTTTTCTACATTTAGAATGATGTTAGCTGTGGGCTTAGCATAGATAGCCTTTACAATGTTGAGGTATGTTCCTACTATCCCTATTTTTTCTAGTGTTTTGAGCATGAAGTGGTGCTGTATTTTATCAAATGCTTTTTCTGCATCTATTGAAATAATCATGTGATTCTTAATGTTAAGTCTGATGATGTGGTGAATTACATTTACAGATTTCTGGATGTTGAACCAACCTTGCATCCCTGGGATGAAACCCACTTGATCATGGTGCACTATCTTTTTAGGGTTATTTGTTTTTTTGGTGTTAAGTTTCTTGATTTCTTGTATATCCTGGAAATTATTGCCCTATCTGAGGAACAGGTGGCAAGATTGTTTCCCATTCTGTAGGCTCTCTCTTCATGCTCTTGATTGTTTCTTTTTCTGTGAAGGAAATTTTTAGTTGTGTATAACTAAAAAGAATCAATTAAAAAAAGAATTTAGATGCTTTTCCTATTATTGGGTAAATCTAGTTCAAATTTTTATGCTAAGCCTCCTCACTTCATTTTCCTTGCAGATTCTTTCTCCACAGAATTTTTCCCAGGTTAATTACTCTAATTAATCTCCATACATTGTCAGTTTCATTCTTACTTCTGTGCTTGTGTGTGTATGCGTTTTGTTGAAATTTCATATTTCTTCTCCACCCCTGACAGTACTTCATTTATTCTGTCAGGAATCTGCTTGTATTTCTCCCTAAAAATTTAGATATTATGATTATCCTAATGACTTAGTTTATATTAAAAATAAATTGTAAATAAAACTTGATTCTCTTTGTCTACTTGGTTTTTGACTTACAAATAGTTTCTGACTAAAGATTCACGTGTGGACTCCTAAATTCTGCCTCCTTGTTGAACCATACTGAGGATAGCTTATTGACTTTGATACAATGCTTGCTCTTTCAAGTCCTGGCTTCCTATATTGACCTTATTTTCTATTTGTGGTTGAAGTGTTCTAAGACTAATCAAAGACTCCCGTGTTTCTTTTTTTTTTCTTTTAAAACAAAACATAATAATTTACTATTTTTATAAAATATCTGATCAATATGTATATTGACCTACAAAAGACCCTCTTTAACTCTTACTAGCTTGCTACAGTTTAATATTGACTTAAACCCCTTATATGCCACAATGAGCATGTAGTTTATATAGTTTATGTATGTTTTGTCAAGACAAATTACCAGGTAGAGGAGAGGCAGAGGACCTAGATTTTTTTATTGGTTCTTTTTAATTATCCATGACAGTAGAACCCATTTTGATATAATTATACAGCTGGGAATATATCTTTTTTTTCACAATGTAGATTCACCTGATTCATATAGTCTTACATATACATAGGGTAATACTGTCTGTCTCAGTCTACTAGTTTTCCTTCCCCCACCCCCTCCCATCCCATTTTCCTCTACACCATCCATACTTCCTCCATTCTTTTCTTGTCCTCCCCCCACGGCATGCTCCCCCCTGCCCCCGTTATGTATCAGCATCCACTGATCAGAGAAAATATTTGACCTTTGTTTTTTTGTGCTTGGCTTATTTCACTTAGCATGATATTCTCCAACTCCACCCATTTACCAGCAAATGCCATAGTTTTATTCTTCTTTATGGCTGAGTAATATTCCATTGTGTATATATACCAAAGTTTCTTTATCCATTCTTCAATTGAAGGGTATCTAGGTTGGTTCCACAATCTAGCTATTGTGAATTGAACAGTTATGAACATAAAAGTGGCTGCATCCCTATATTTTGCTGATTTTAAAACCTTTGGGTATAAACCGAGGAGTGGGGTAGCTGGGCCAAATGGCGGTTCCATTCCAAGTTTTTTGAGGAATCTCCATACTGCTTTCCAGATTGGCTGCACCAGTTTGCAACTCCACCAGCAATGTACCAGTGTGCCTTTTTCCCCACATCCATGCCAACACTTATTATTGCTTATTTTCTTGATAATAGCCATTCTAATTGGAGTTAGATGAAATCTTAGGGTGGTTTTAATTTGCATTTCTCTAATTACTAGAGATGATGAGCACTTTTTCATATATTTGTTGATCACCTGTATATCATCTTCTGTGAAGTGTCTGCTCAGTTCCTTAGCCCATTTATTGATTGGGGTCTTTGCATTTTTAGTGTACAGTTTTGTAAGTTCTTTATAAATTTTGGAGATCAGTGCTCTATCTGAAGTGTGTGTGGAAAAGATTTTTTCCCACTCTGTAAGCTCTCTTTTCACATGATTGATTGTTTCTTTTGCTGAGAAAAAACTTTTTAGTTTGAATCCATCCCATTTATTGATTCTTCCTTGTATTTCTTGTGCTCTGGTGGTCATGTTGAGAAAGTCTGGTCCTAAGCCAACATGAAGAAGATTCGGGCCTACTATTTCTTCTATTTGGTGACAAGTCTCAGGTCTAATTCCTAGATCCTTGATCCATTTTGAGTCAAGTTTTATACAGGGTGAGAGATAGGGATTTAATTTCATTTTATTGCATATGAATTTCCAGTTTCGCCAGCACCATTTGTTAAAGAGACTATTTTTTCTCCATTGCATGTTTTTGGCACCTTTGTCTAGTATGAGATAACTGTACTGTACTTATGTGGGTTCGTCTCTGTGTCTTCTTCTGTACCATTGGTCTACCTGTCTATTTTGGTGCCAGTACCATGCTGTTTTTGTAACTATTGCTCTGTAGTAGAGTTTAAGGTCTGGTATTGTGATACCTCCTGCGTCATTCTTCCTGCCCAGGATTGTTTTGGCTATTCTGGGTCTTTTGTTCTTCCATATGAATTTCATGATTGCTTTTTCTATTTCTGTGAGGAATGTCTTTGGAATTTTTATTGGAATTGCATTAAATTTGTATAGCACCTTTGAAGTATGGCCATTTTGATTATATTAATTCTGCCTATCCAAGAACATGGAAGATCTTTCCATCTTCTAAGGTCTTCCCCAATTTCTTTCGTTAATGTTCTGTAGTTTTCATTGTAGAGGTTTTTCACCTCTTTTGTTAGATTGATTTCCAAGTATTTTATTTTATTTGAGGCTATTGTGAATGGAGTTGTTTTCTTCATTTCACTTTCAGATGATTCATCACGTAGGTAGATAAATGCATTTGATTTATGTGTGTTTAATTTATATCCTGCTATTATGCTGAATTCATTAATTAGGTCTGAAAGTTTCCTGGTGAGTTTTTTGGATCCTCTAAATATAGGATCATGTCATCAGCAAATAGTGACAGCTTGAATTCTTCTTTTCCTATTTGTATACCTTTAATTTCTGTGGTCTGTCTAATTGCTGTGGCTAGCATTTCCAGCACAATGTTGAATAGAAGTGGTGACAGTGGGCATCCCTGTCTTGTTCCAGTTTTTAAAGGGAATGCTTTCAGTTTTTCTCCATTAAGAATGATGTTGGCAATGGGCTTAGCATAAATAGCCTTTACAATGTTGAGGTATGTTCCTACCATCCCTATTTTTTCTAGTGTTTTGAGCATGAAGGGGTATTGTATTTTGTCAAATGCTTTCTCAGCATCTATTAAAATAATCATATGATTCTTAACCTTAAGTATATTGATGTGATGAATTACATTTATTGATTTCCAGATGTTGAACCAACCTTGCATTCCTGGGATAAACCCCACTTGATCAGGGTGCACTGTCTTCTTAATGTGTTTTTGTAAGCGATTTGCCAGAATTTTGTTAAGGATTTTAGCATCTATATTCATCAGGGAGATTGGTCTAAATTTTTCTTTTTCTAGATGTGTCTTTGTCTGGTTTTGGTATCAGAGTGATACTAGCTTCATAGAATGAATTTGGAAGGGTTCCCTCCTTTTCTATTTCATGAAATGCTTTCAGGAGTATTGGTATAAGTTCTTCTTTGAAGGCCTTGTAGAACTCAGCTGAGAATCCACCTGGTCCTGGGCTTTTCTTGGTTGGTAGGCTTTTGATGGCTTGTTCTATTTCATTGCTTGAAATTGATCTGTTTAGATTGCATATGTCCTCCTGGTTCAGTGTGGGAGGATCAGATGTCTCTAGAAATTTGTCCATGTATTCAAGATTTTCTACTTTATTGGAGTATAGGTTTTCAAAGTAGCTTCTAATTATGTTTTGTATTTCAATGGTGTCTGTTGTGATATTTCCTTTTTCATCATGAATTTTAGTAATTTGAGTTTTCTCTCTCCTTCTCTTTGTTAATATGGCTAAGGGTTTAATCTATTTTGTTTACTTTTTCAAAGAACCAACTTTTTGTTTTGTCAATTTTTTAAATTGTTTCTTTTGTTTCAATTTCATTGATTTCAACTCTGATTTTAATTATTTTTGGTGTCATTCTGTTCTTCTTTTTCTGGGGCGTTGAGATGTAATGTTAGGTCATTGAGTTGTTGACTTTTTATTCTTTTCTTGAATGCGCTCAATGAATGAATTTTCCTCTTAGTACTGCTTTCATAGTGTCCCAGAGATTTTGATATGTTGTATCATCATTCTCATTTACCTCTAAGAATTTTTTTTATCTCCTCCCTGATGTTTTCTGTTATCCACGCTTCATTCAATAGCATATTAGTCTCCAGGTGTTGGAGTAGTTTCTGTTTTTTATTTTGTCGTTGATTTCTAATTTTATTCCATTATGATCTGATAGAGTACCAGGTAGTATCTCTACTTTTTTGCATTTGCTAAGGGCTGCTTTGTGGCATAACATATGGTCTATTTTAGAGAAGGATCCATGTGCTGCTGAGAAGAAAGTGTATTCGCTCATTGATGGATGGAATATTCTATATATGTCTGTTAAGTCTAAGTTATTCATTGTTTTATTGAGTTCTGTGGTTTCTTTGTTTAGTTTTTGTTTGGTGGATCTGTCCAGTGGTGACAGTGATGTGTTAAAGTCACCTAGAATTATTGTGTTGTGGTCTATTTGATTCCTGTAATTGGGAAGGATTTGTTTGATGTACATGGATGGGCCATTGTTTGGGGCATAAATATTTATGATCGTTATGTCTTCTTGATTTATGGTTCCCTTAAGCAGTATGAAATGTCCTTCTTTATCCCTTCTGACTAACTTCGGCTTGAAGTCCACTTTATCCGTTATAAGGATGGAAACCCCCACTTTTTTACTGAGTCGGTGTGCATGGTAGGTTTTTCTCCATCCTTTCACCTTTAGTCTGTGGATGTCCTTTTCTATGAGATGAGTCTCTTTAAGGCAACATATAGTTGGGTCTTTCTTTTTAATCCAATCTGCCAGTCTATGTCTTTTGATTGATGAGTTTAGGCTGTTATCATTCAGGGTTATTATTGAGATATGATTTGTATTCCCAGTCATTTTGGCTTAGATTTGGTGTTTAACTTGACTTGATTTCTCCTTTAATTGACTTTTCTTTTAGGATAGTTCCTCCCTTTGATGACTTACATTATTGTTGTTCATTTCTTCCTCATGGAATATCTTGCTGAGAATGTTCTGTAGCACAGGCTTTCTATGTGTAAATTCCTTTAACTTTTGTTTGTCATGGAAGGATTTTATTTCATCTTCAAATCTGAAGGTTAGCCTTGCTGGATATAGGATTCTTAATATATTGTTCCAGGCCCTTCTAGCTTTTAGGGTCTGGGCTGAGAAATCTGCTGATATCTGTATTGGTTTCCCCCTATATGTAACCTGTTTCTTTTCTCTCACAGCCTTTAAAATCCTATCTTTATTTTGTACATTAGGCATTTTCATTACAATGTGTCTTAGTGTGGATCTGCTGTAATTTTGTGCATTTGGTGTCGGGAAGCTTCCTGTAACTGAATTTCCATTTCATTCTTCAGGTTTGGGAAATTTTCTGATATTATTTCATTGAATAGGTTATTCATTCCTTTGGTTTGTATCTCTATGCCTTCCTCAATCCCGATAATTCTTAAATTTGGTCTTTTCATGATATCCCATAGTTCTTGGAGGTTCCGTTCATGATTTTTTACCATCTTTTCTGTTTGGGCAATTTTATTTTCAAGATTCAATATTTTGTCTTCATTTTCTGAGGTTCTGTCTTTCAAGTGATCTAGTCTGTTGATGATGCTTTCCATTGAGTGTTTAATTTGGTTTATTGTTTCCTTCATTTCAAGGATTTCTGTTTGGTTCTTTTTCAGAATCTCTATCTCTTTGTTGAGGTGATCTTTTGTTTCCTGTAGTTGCTCTTTCAGTTGCTTTTTGGAATGGTCAATCATTGCCTGCATTTGCTCTCTTAACTCATCATTTGCTTCTCTGATCATTTTAATCATGTATATTCTGAACTCCGTTTCTGGCATTTCTTCTACTATGCTGTCATTGGATTCTATTAGTGTAGAATCTTGGTTTGTTCGGAACACTTTCCTCCCTTGTTTTTTCATGTTGTTCATGTATCTTCCGCTCTAGCAATGCAGATCTAGGGTATTGTAGTTTCCTGTAGTTTTCCGAAACCTCTTCTTTAAGGGGGGATCAGTATTAGTAACACCCAGTACAGAAAATATGCAACTGTAAACCAAATAGCCCCTATGAAGACTATTGTTACAGTAGTCTTTTTGTTATAATATTGTTACAATATTGTCATAATAAACAGAGAGGATGAATTCAGTTATTATCTACAGTGTAACAGATTTGCAATGAGGATTCCAGTTTCTAATGGAGGACAAAGAGGATGGGGAGGGGTGTAGGACGTAACTGTTAACAGTGTAAGAGAAGAGTATGAAGAAGTTCTAGGTCATAGGAAGAGTGAAAGTGTAGTCAAAAGAAGTTGGTTGTTAGCATGAGAAAAGTGAGAAAAAACCCTGAGGAAACAGGTAAACAAAAGGAAAATAGAGAGCAAGAAAAGTAAAGAAATGAAAGTTTAAAAGCTTTCACAAAGGAAAAAAAAAAAACTATACTATAATAGTCATATAGTATTCAAACCTCCCAGGCTTTAGTAGCCTAAGGCATGAGAGGTACCTGACAATGAGCTTCTGGACTCCAGCTGGTGTCTCAGGATGGGATTTGTCCCACCTAATGACAGTTTCCCTTGGCGGGTAATCCAAGATGGCTGCACTGGTTTCCAAACGTGTTGGCAAATGGGGAGATGCAGCACAGGGCATGGGCACCAAGTCTGTGTGGGGTGCAGTCTGTCAGGCTGGACCCCTGGAGGTGGTGTGCTGTCAGTCAAGGGGGGGAGGTGGCGTGCCTGGAGGCAGGGTGCTGTCCATAGGGCTGGCAGTCCTGCAGCTCCTGCCTTTTTTTCCCCCCAAAATGGTGGCAGCCACGTGTAACCAAGCCTGCCAGTACTGTAATGGTGAATTTCCAGGGAACAACAGGGAGCTGGCAATCCACTGATGGTCTACAGGCTCCGCAGGCCACTGGTGGTTGATTGGCAGATGAACCTCAGTTTGTGGGTGATAGGTAGGTGAAAGGCAGGTGTTGGGCAGGCCAGAGGCAGGCAAATAGGCAAGTGACAGATGATAGGGGATGGTCAGTGAGCAATCTGTACTCAAATGTAGTCACTGTGCTGGTAGGCTGAGGTCTACAGATGTGGTAAACAGCAGGGCATCAATGAGGAGTAAAGACTGCTTCACAGAGAAACAGATTTTCCTCTGTTTGAATCCTGAGTTACAGACTGACAAGGAAGGTGACCTCCCTCTAGTCCGCCGTCTTGGATCCCTCGTCAGACCTAGATCTTTTAAAAGTCAGAAATCAAGAAATCTCTCCAGAAAATAATAGGAAAAATATAAATATCTTACTTTAAGAAAAAGGGAGGTTTTGCTATCTTTTTCCCACCAAAATGATGTCTCATTATTTATATTTCTCAATTATTATATTTGTCATCTTTAACATAATTACTGGGCATTTATATATTTTTTTCTAAAATTTTTTTTTTCCATGTGTATTGTCCATTTTAAGAACTGAGTTGTTTACTTCTGATTGTTTTCATATTCTGGCTGCTAATTCTGTGTTACATTTATTACAAATGTTTTCTTCTATTATATTGTTCTTCTTTTAATTTGGGAATGATGTCTTTTTTGAAATAAGAATGTTAAATTTAATCATGGAATTTATTGACTTTCTTTTATTTTTTCCAAGTTTTGCTTATAGAGCGCTTTCTCACCTCAGTGCATGTGAACACACACACACACACACACACACACACACACCCCTTTTTGTCATTATTATTGGCTCTTGTTTTTCAAGGTTCCTGTGAATGGGGATTAGAGTCGATGAGAATAGGGCAAGTTAAAATGTCACAAAACTCACTGTTCTTACTGAGATCTATCCATTTTTTTTTTTTTTGAGGACACTTCTTGGATTGCTGGAAGTCTTTTATTTCTATAATTTCAAAAAAAAGCTTGATTCTGACAGTTTTTGCCAGTGTTTTCATTCCTTTGGAGGAGGAGGGTTTTATTTTTTTGGATTATTTTTAATTATTTTTAATTAATTTTTCCTTATTATTTTGTTTAACTTGATCAATAACTACTAGTTAGATGAAAACATAATACCTAGTTTTCCCTCCTTGGTTGTGCTTATCCAAAGACTTGAGGATCATTATGCTTATTATATCCTGAGATCCAAGAAAATCTAATCTGACTATAAAGTGATTTGCTTTCTGCAGTTAATTATGGAAATTGTGTGTGTGTGTGTGTGTGTGTGTGTGTGTGTGTTTTAATCAAGGTAAATTAAGGGATGTAGTTGTCAGAGGAGTATTTAATTTAGCAGTTGGGCACAACTTTCAATTTAAGTTTCCAGAAAAGGTTTTTAGTGGAAAATTCTCAATTGATGTAAACATTTTCTTCTAACCATGTTTCCAATTCATTTTTGATGTTAGGATTGCTAGCAAAATAATATTAAACTTCTATAAAAAAGAAAAGCTTTATAGTAGTGGTTAAACTATTGCTAAACTCTGTAGTATGATAAAACCACTGAAAAGAAATTTCATGTCTCTACCATTCTTCTTTTTTCTATTAAAATTTTCATTTTTAAGCAATTAACAACTCCTTCAGATTTTGTATGAACTAATTTGATATTGTGGATTATACCACTGGTAAGAAATTGTCTTAGTTAAAATTTTTAAGAGTTAAATAGTATAGTGATTAAAAGTAAGCATTGTGAATTAATATCACTAGATTAGTATTTTGATTTTTCTGCAAACTAGCTGTGTAGTTGAAGGGGACTTTTTAATCTTTAGTTTCTGTATCTGTAAAGTAGAGATATAAGCCTATTGTGATGATTGAATGAGCTAACCCATAGCTTTTAGTGCAGTTCCTGACATATAATCAATATTCAATAAATACTAGCTATTGTTATTGATATTGTATTAATAGTAATAATAGTAAAGATTAGACTCTATTCTAGAAATGTGACCAGAATTGGGAAATGCCTACTTATAGGTGAGTATTGAGAAAACCCCATGCTTATTAAGGTTATTTCTCCCATTATGTTACTGGTACAAAATTAGTTTTTTTCCTCCAGGGAAAGTTATTGCTTCTTGTGATACAATAATTTCTTTGTTTATTGTTTTTTGCAGCATTCCAGGAAATCTTGGAGAATTTTTCTAGGATAAAAGCTGGTCGGGTTGCTACTGA
The DNA here is from genome assembly GCA_020662805.1 of Glaucomys volans. NCBI lineage: Eukaryota > Metazoa > Chordata > Mammalia > Rodentia > Sciuridae > Glaucomys > Glaucomys volans. Next base: position 32,399 of record JAJEJO010004308.1, on the reverse strand, counting down.
TGAAGTAGCTGCTGTTTTGAGTAGCATGAATATCTTTGTAAACCCTGATACACTGCAGGAAGTGATAAAATATTCCTATATTGACAGTGAGTTATTTGAATTTTAGATACTAATTTTGTGATTCATCTTTTGCTTCTGTGTTTTCATTTTTTATTCTTAACTTTCTGCCACTGCCACTGCTCACTGATGCCTATAATAAAAGTCTTGAAAACTTCAATCAGCAACTTCTAGAAATGTCATATTTTTGATGTATTTGGTAAAAGTCTAAGAGTAAAATAAATTAAAAAAATTTTTAACCTCATCTCTCTTTTTTAATAGTCATTTTTTGTCTTTTTGGAGAGGTACTTTCTTGTAGTATCAAGAATATCGACTCTATAAGACCTAAATTTCTTGAATTCTCAGTTTTATTATGTAGTTTGGATTAAGCTATCTTGCTATGCTGTTCAATTACTATTTGCACAATGTAGGTTGCTTTAAAACATTATAAACATATTTAGCAGATGTTTTATATTAAATACATTTGACCAAGATATATTAAAAACAGATTAGTGATTGATTAACTGATTAATTAATTCATTAATGAATCAGATAATTAGCCATTTAATATCTACTGTACTTGGACCTGTGCTAGGTGATACAAAGTGGAATAGAACACAGTTCTTATTCTAAGGGAGCTCACATTCTAGTATTGAAAGAGTCAAGTAAACTGAAAATTATATTGCTCTGTGACAAGGACTATAATAGAATATACATAGGCTGCTAATACTTATTGGAAGCCCTAGGGAAAGCTTAGGGTAATGTCTGAGTTAAATCTTGAAGGATCAATAGGGATTAACTGGTTAACAGAGGTGGTGAAGGGTGAGAGAGACATTTTAGATTGAGAACAGTTTGTATAAATATGGCAGAAAAATAATCAGACATGGCATCCTTTTCAGTGAGTTTCACTGGTTTTGTCTATTAGGGGTGGCCTTGTAGTAGGTGTTTGGCTGCTGATATGTGGTCTGGAGGTAGAACCAGGCAGCATAGAGTTCTGTTAGGTTGTTATTTATGGTGAGATCTGGAGTGGTAGACATGAGTGGAGGAATATAGAGGAGGTAGACATTAGTGGAGGGATGTATTGGAGTATGAAAATATCTAAAAAATTGAGATTTTAAGTACTAATATCAAGCCATATTATTAAACATTTTTTTTAGGATATATCCTACCATGTGCAACAGAAATCATACATGAAATTGTTGTAGCACTTTGCTTTTTGGCTTATGAAATTCTAGTCTGGATCTCCCGATCTCCTACTTTATTTATTGGGGAAGTACACCAGGCAAATGATACTGTTGTTGTAGAAATTAAATATGAACATATATCACAGTGTTTGGCACTGTGAACAAACTCAAGAAAGGTGAGGCAAAACCTAAGAGTCATCTTTGACAGCTTCATTGCTCTCTCATTCTCATGTAATCATTATAAAGTTCTCTTATGCATGTATGAGTGTATGTGTTTATTTTTGTGGTACTGGGGATGTAATCCAGGGACACTCTACCACTGAGCTATAGTCCCAGCCCTTTTTATTTTTTATTTTGAGACAGGGTCTTGCTAAGTTGCCCAGGCTGGCAGTCCTCCTGCCTCAGACTTCTGAGTCACTGGGTTTGATTGCAGGCTGCATCACTGTGCCTGGAAACGTTCACTTATTTTAACTCCTACATATCTATTAAAGCTTTCTATTTCTCTATCTAAAATCTGATAATAGCTCTTGGACAAGAGCTGTTTAGGGTGGCTTTAAGATGGTGTATAAGGCCTCACATCTGACCTTTATCCAGACCTTCAGCTTTACCTCAGACCTATTCTCCATTGCTCTGTGCCTTTTTAGAGTTTTAACTGTATACACGAAGCCCCTTCCTGTCATACACCCATAGCATATATTCTTTTTTCTTCCTTGAACATTGCACTTCTATTTAATTCCTACTTATACTTTAGTCAATTCCTATTTACACTTTAGATCTAAACTAACCATCTATTCCTCAAGGATTTTCTCATTCACCTCTCTCATGTTATATAGTCTTGTAGTACTAATTACAGTTGCTATTTTTATTTTTTTTAACATTTGTATCACAAATGAAACTAAGCACCAAATGGACAGATACCTTGTCTGATTTTGCTTAACACTGTATTCTCAGTACCTAGAAGAATGCTTATAGTGCATATTAACTGCTTAACAAGTATTTGTTGAATTAATTAATAATTTTGACCCCTTATTCCATCACCTCCAATTACAAAGAACAAGATATCCCTCCTTTTTTAATGTTTATAAGTTGACAGTAATTTGAGGCAAACATTCTCATAAGTTAAGTGCCCCTGGGTTCAATCACTGGTACCTAAAAGGAAAAGGAGGGAAAAAAAAGAATCTGGGAAGTGTTATAGCTGCACAAGTCACAATAGCCAAACTATGGAATGAGCCTTGATGTCCGTCAATGGATGAGTGGATAAAAAAGAATGTGATATATACATATATATACAGTGGATTTTTATTCAGCCATAAGGAAGAATGAAAGTATGCCATTTGAGGAAAATGGATGGAACTTGTTAACAGTATGTTAAGTGAATTAAGCCAAATTCAGAAAGCCAAGGATAGGATATTTTCTCTGATGTGGAAGCTAGAGAGGAAACAGAAAAAGAAAGGTGTGTGTGTGTGTATCTCATGAAAATTGAAGAGAGATCAGTAGAGTAGAGGAAAGGAACTGGAGGAGGGAAGTGGGGAGAGAAAGGGGAAATACTGGGAATTTTATTAGCCAAATTATATAATTACATTATGTGTATGTATGAATAATGTAACAATGAATCCCACCATAATGTACAACCATAATTCTCCAATAAAAATATAGAAAAAAGAATCTAGGAGAATAAAAAATAAAACAAAAATCAACTGAAGGAGTATAAGTTACCCAGGAATCTTCAAATTTGGACTGGGTATTGATTTATGTTAGTATATAAATATACTGGGGTCTGAGCTGTTCTGCTTCAATATTAAAGGAAATAATGACTTTTGGATGCTGAAAGATTTGGGTTACCCATGTAAGAGACAGGTAAATTTTGAAGTAAAAAATAATAGAACTCAGTTATCCTCCTAAAAGAAAGCATAGCACTGTAGATGGTACACAAGAAGGTAACATCTTATTTTTGCATTTGGTTTATTGTTAGAGTAATGATGACAGATAAAATGTTCATTTTTATGAATTTTCATAATGAGGAGGAAGAAATTGCGCTTCTGGAATTTTCAGAAAAATACAAGAGATTTTACTGAATTAAGGAATAGCAAGAAGAGGTGGACATGGTGAATTGGTTATCAAGTGCAAGGCTGCAGTTGCCTGGGAGGCTGGGAAGCCTCTCTCTATCAAGGAGGAAGAAGTAGCACCCCCAAAGGCTCATGATTCAGATTAAGATCATTGCCACTGCACTTTGCCACACTGATGCCTGTACTCTGAGTGGAGCTGATCCTGAGGGGTGTTTTCCAGTGATCTTGAGACATGAAGGTGCTGGAATTGTGGAACGTGTTGGTGAAGGAGTTACTAAGGTGAAGGCAGATGGTACTGTCATCCCACTTTACATCCCACAATGTGGAGAATACAGATTTTGTCCAAATCCAAAAACAAACCTTTTCCAGAAGATAAGGTGAAGCCTGGCTATACTTTTGCAGTCTTTGGCCTAGGAGGAGTTGGCTTGGCAGCTATCATGGGCTGTAAAGTTGCTGGTGCATCCCAGATTATTGGTGTAGACATCAATAAAGATAAATTTGCAAGGGCCAAAGAATGTGGAACCTCTGAATGTATTAATCCCCAAGACTTCAGTAAACCCATCTAGGAAGTGACTGATGGAGGAGTGGACTATTCCTTTGAGTGTACTGGTAATGTGAAGGTCATGAGAGCAGCACTTGAGGTGTGCACAAAAGCTGGGGTGTCAGCATGGTGGTTGGAGTAACTGCTTCAGGTGAAGAAATTGCCACTGGTCCATTCCAGCTGGTGACAGGTCACACATGGAAAGGCACTGCCTTTGGAGGACAGAACAGTGTAGAAAGTGTCCCAAAGTTTGTATCTCAATATATGTCCAAAAAGATAAAAGTTGATGAATTTGTGACTGGCAGCCTGTCCTTGGGCCAGATTAATGAAGCTTTTGAACTTATGCATTCAGGGAGGAGCATTCAAACTGTTGTGAAGTTTTAAAGTCAAAAGAGAGAAATGTGTCCATCTACTCCTAAGTCTTATGATCTGTTGGAAACAGCCAGACAGGCAGGGAGGTTTTCCAAGCTCTTAGCCTCTTGGACCTTGAGTAACTACTGTAGGGAATAGTGTTAATATGTGTAATTCATAAGTCTCTGCAATCAAGGACAAGGCTAATACAGTCACAGATCTGTTTTCTGGACTCTCCTTCACATAACCAATTATAGGTCATTAACAAATATCACAACATAATAAAAGTGATTTCTAGAAAAAATGGCAAGAATATTATGGAAAATCAATTGATGGCAGTTCTTATTTTGGTTTCTGAAATAGAGTATTATCATAGCAGTTTTTTCTCTTAGGGAAATTAGTGATCTGGAAATGGACCTGGGTGAAAAGTTGTGACTAACACAATTTTTGCTAGAGGAGGTTTTTTTTGATATTGCTGAGTTATCTGAGAATTACTGAAATGCAGTAATGGTAACTCAGCACCTTCAGAGTAATGTTAACTTGCATATGACTTTAATGATCACAGTCATTTTTTAAATTTCATTAGGTAGTTGTATTTTCCAGGATGATTTCTTCCAGAAGTACATTTAAGAGTAGGAGGCTGATTTGAGCTTCCTTTATGAAATAAATGGTACCTATTGACTATATTGATTACCTCAGTCACAAATAGGAATCATTCTTTAAGGTTGTGGTGAGCCAGGTAGGGGCCTAAATGGTCATTTCAGATTCTAGAATGTTTCTCTGGCCACCAGGGACTATTTAAATAGGTATATTTGTTTAAGAGCTTCATGATAGGTATCTATTATTACATAGAAGGAAGGAGTAAATATTGAGCAAAAGATAGTGAATCCATAGAAATGGTTGACTATCACATTCTCATTAGTTGCTGTTGGACAGATAGGAAGTTTTCTAAACGAAGAGCAGATAAAGGTAATACGGCCATCACCATTAACATACATATGATCCAACAGAATATTTTTGAGTGATTAAATTTAAATGTTTTGAGAGCTATGGCCTTGACTTAAGACTTAAGCTTATTTAACCTAAGAACAACTTAGGACTTTGACTCAATTTACGGCCAGTGGCAGAGTTTCCTAGGTAGATGATGGGATATAGTAGAGAACTATAATCAAGAACAGAATAAGGGTAAATACTAAGAAAGTGAGTAACTAGAATGTAGGCAGCAATTCCTGATCAGAAGGTGATTTAACATCAATTTGGTCTGACATTTCTTTGATTGGTTCAAATATATATTTGCTTTGCAGTAATTTGAAGACCTGCACTTGAAATACATAGCTGATCAGTTTTCAGAGAATCAGAGTGAATCAAGCTTATTCCACATTAAACTATATTGTATATAATTTAATTCTGCTTAGATTCAGAAGTCACTTAAAAACACCTTTCTCTCAGGGTGTTCACTAATACATATTATTGAACAGTGGAGCTCTTATGACTAGACTAAAGAACAAATTCAGTATTATTATAGATAAAATTTCTGGGCCTTTCACACTTTGAATGGCAAGGAAAATCAATACTTGGATGAAAGAATTTTTACACTGCCTCTGTGCACAATTGGAATGACATTATGTAATCACTACACCTGAACTTGTCCTTGATCATACATTGCCTGAGAAGAAAATTGGCCTTAGACAGGGGTGGGGGCAGGGATGGATAGGAAGTTTAACTTAGGAGAGCTTGGAGTATACAGACGGTGCTAAATAAATGGTTATTTGCTATTCATGATGTAGACTCTGAATGATAAACAGCTCCCAGTGTATTTTGTTTATTCAAAAATAGTTTTTAAATGATAGGAATAGGTACTTTATTAGGCATTGTGGAAACAGAAGTAAAGGACACATTCTCTGTTCCTCAGCAGCTCACAGTTAAGAAAGGCAAAAGAGTAAATAAATACTACCTATAGTAAATGCTCAGAAATGGTTGTAAAATGAATAAAATGTTATCTAGATTATCTAGCTGAGAGGTTTAAAATGCTATTTCTTTTAATAAAAAACTTATTAAGGAGCAAAACTATAATCTTAATTTTATATTTCACTTCACACAGTTACTTATTCATAATTCCAGACATTATTCAAAACTTGTAATAGTTGGTTCTCTGTCCCTCCAGAGACAGGCCTTCAAATTACTGCAAAGCAACACATTTCTATATTGTTTTTGTATTAGATACCATGAAAACTATCTGTGTTCAAAAGTAAAGACAGTATTTGAACTTATTTATTTCTATTACAGGTAACCAGATGGTGGATATTGGCAATATTATATTTGTTTTGAATGATCTACAACAACAGTATGAAGATGTTTGTAAGGGACCTCTTGTTGCTATAGCAAGTTTTGTTTATAAATATAGTGTATTTAAATTAAATCCTAACTCATAAGTTTTACAAAGTGTTTTAAGAGTCTTTTTGAACCCTTTAAATCAGGGAGATAAAAAATTAGATACAGGGGCTGGGGATATAGCTCAGTTGGTAGAGTGCCTGCCTTGTAAGCACAAGGCCCTGGGTTCAATCCCCAGCACTGCAGGAAAAAAAAAAAAGTTAGATATAATACTCTTAAGTATACCTTGTTAATGTTGATTATGTAATTTGACTATCTCATAATTTTTATTTTATCTTACCCTTAATACAGTGCAACATGAAGTCAAATTTAAAGCAAGATAGTAATATTAAAAAAATTTGCTGGGTGCAATGGTGTGTGCTGCTAATCCTAGTGACTCTGGAGGCTCAGACAGTAGGATCACAAGTTCAAGGCCAGCCTCAGCAACTTAGTGAGGCCCTCTCCTGACCCTGTCTCAAAATAAAAAATAAAAAAGGGCTAGAGATATAGTGCAGTGGTAAAGTACTCCTGAGTTCAGTCTCCAGTATAAAAAAAAGGACAATATTAATTTGTAATTTGTAGGGTATTCTGACATCCTAACATTGATCCTTCTATCATTATTTAGTTTTTCTTCATTAAGTACATTTTCAATCTCTTCTTATTGCATATCGTATTACTCACTATACTTCTCTTATTTGTCCAAATATCATTTTGGCTAAAATGATCTATTCTAAGCCGGGCATGGTGGCACACACCTGTAATTCCAGCACTTGGGAGGCTGAGGCAGGAGGATCAAGAGTTCAAAGCCAGCCTCAGCAACTTAGTGAGGCCCTAAGCAACTCAGTGAGACCCTATCTCTAAATGAAATACAGAATAGGGCTGGGGATGTGGCTCAGTGGTGGAGTGCCCCTGAGTTCACTCCCTAGTACAAAAAAAAAAAAAAAAAAAAAAAAAAAAGAATTTGTCTATTCCAATAATTTTAAGAATCATGTAGATTTATGAAGCTTGTTACATAAAAAGTCCTTCCCCAGCTTTTCTGGAGGTGATCATTTTAAATGTTTAATCTGATTTCTTTATTTATATTAATATCATGTTTACTTTGTTACTTGATTTTTTAAATTAAAAATCTGATATATATTTATGGACTTAGTGTGATGATTCAACATATGTATATGTGTAATAATCAAGTCAGGGTAATTAAGATTTCCCACTCCTTAAGACTTATGATTTCTTTCTGTTGGCAACCTCCAAGAATGTAAACATTTTTTAGAATTTTGGGTAGGCATAGTAAACTTCCTACTTAAAAGAATAAGGATTTAGCTCTCTTCCATTTTTCTGTGTCCCCAGCATATCCACTCTCCCCATACTTATCTGTCCATCCAATATATTTATGTATATATGTGTGTATACATAATTTTTTAATTTAAAATTCAGTATTTATATTAATAAATCTACATAAACACTATTCACTGCTGACCCATATAGTATCATATCACTACTTTGCTTTTCTGTGTAACATTTGTTCTTTCTTTGAGTTAACAATTGTCATTTGTTTATTTGCTTTTTTTATTTATTGGTTCTTTTTAATTATACATGACAGTAGAACCCATTTTGATATAATTATACAGCTGGGAATATCTTTTTTTTCACATTGTAAATTCACATGATTCATATAATCTTACATAAACATAGGGTAATACTATCTGTCTCAAGTCTACTATCTTTCCTTCCCCCACCCCGTCCTACCCTATTTTCCTCTACACCATCCGTACTTCCTCCATTCTTTTCTTGTCCTCCGCCCATGACATGCTCTGCACCCCGCCCCCCTTATGTATCAGCATCCACAATCGGAGAAAACATTTGGATTTGGCAATTTGGCCTTTGTTTTTTTTGGGCTTGGCTTATTTCACTTAGCATGATATTCTCCAACTCCACCCATTTACCAGCAAATGCCATAATGCCATTTTATTCTTCCTTATGACTAATATTCCATTGTGTGTGTGTGTGTGTATATATATATATTGAATATATATGTGTGTATATATACATATATAGGTTGTTTTTTATAATATTTTTTAAAATTGTAAATAGACACAATGCCTTTATTTAATTAATTAATTAATTTTTTTATATGGTGCTGAGGATCGAACCCAGTGCCTCACACATGCTAGGCAAGTGCTCTACCACTGAGCCACAATCCCAGCTCTACTTGGTTGGTTTTTAAAAAGTAAGTTTATTACTGATTTGATCCCAAATGTTGTCAAATGTCTTAAAAATCCTCTTCTTAATTTTGACTGCACCAGGCTTTCTGTCAGTTTTGTGTTATTGAAGAAATTTTCCTTAGAGCACTCTGATAGATGTAGAGATCAACAAACTGCATATTGGAGAACTGAAATGGATTATTTTGACCTCTGCATCTTGTGCAGAACTCATTCTGGAGACTCTTTTTTACTTCTGTATCAGATTCTTTTTTCATGTTTATCTGATGGTTTGGCATAGGATTTTAGATTGGAAATAGTTTTTTCTCAGAAGCTTGGCTTTTCTGGTTTCCTTTTTTCTTTTTCCTTCTTTTTGTTTTTCCCTCGGTTCTTTCCCTTCCTCCCCTTCCTTCCTTTCCTCCTTTCTTCTAGTGCTGGAAATTAAACCCAGGGCACTCTACCACTGAGCTACATCTCCATCCCTTTTTTATTTTGAGATAGGGTCTTGCTAAATTGCTGAGGTGGTCCTTAAACTTTTGATCCTCTTGCCTCAGGCTCCTGAATAGCTGGGATTATAGGTGTCATTCTTTTTTTTTTTAATTTTTCTTCTCATTCTTGACCCTTCTGATGTACCTGATTTTTCTCCTTTCAAGCTTATGGAATATTTTCTTTTCATTAATTGTTCTGAAATTTTCATAATGGTGTACCTTGAAATATGTTTCTTTGTAACTGTGTGCTGGGTACAGTGTTCTTTGATTCTGGAAAATAAAAAATGTTGATTTTTTAATTTTGTCTATTTTTTTTTCTTTTTGGGGAACTCTTGGTATTTTTATATTTGACTACCTGTATTATCCATTTTTTTCAAGCCATTTTCTTCTTTATTTGGACTTCTTTTCTTTTTTATTTACATTCCTTGGGATCAGAGGTGGTAGTTACATGCAGAGAAAACAGCATATTCAAAGGTTCAGGGTATGAGCCAGGCATGGTGGCACATGCCTGTAATCCTAGCTACTCTTGGAGGCTGAGGCAGGAGGATCACAAGTTTCAAGCCAGCCTCAGCAACTAAGCCATGTCCTAAGCAATTTAGTGAGACCCTGACTCAAAATAAAAAAGGGCTGGGAATGTGGCTCAGTGGTAAAGTGCCTCTGGGTTCAATCCCCAATACCAAAAGGGGGGGGGGGAGAGTCAAGGTATGATTATGAGATTGTGACCAAGAGCCAGTACCTCAAGGTAGACAACCCTACGAAGTAAAACATTTTCTCCTTTTTATGGAGTTAGACACCAAAGTGAGCATTCTTGATAAAACCAAACAACAAGTATGTATCAGAGCTGAGATTTACACTGTTATCTGTCATTGCCCTTGGTCTTAAAAAATGAACATATAATTTATCTTTTATACAATTTTTTTAATGTGAAAAGAGGCACTATAAATACTCATTCCAGACAAGTGAGAGACTCTTTCTGATTCTCCATTTTAAAAAATCTTTCTTTTGTTGTTCTTAATATTTTCATTCCTTTACCTTTTTATTCTGCTTTCTGGGAGATTTCCTTAATTCAGCTTCCAGAAACTTTTTAGTTTGATTAATCCCATTTGTCTATTTTTACTTTTATTTCTGTCCATTTGGGTTCATATCCAAAAAACTAATTGCTCAGACCATAGAAATGTGGCTTTTTCCTATTTTCTTCTAGTACTTTTAAAATTTCAGGTCTTATGTTTAAATCATTAATTCATTTGAGTTGATTTTTTATATATAAAAATCTAATTTAATTCTTTTTCATGTGAATAGTCAGTTGTCTTAACATCATTTTTTGAAGATATTGTCTCTTCCCCATTGAATGTTCTTGAACATTTTGAAAATCAATTGACTATAGTTGTGTGGATTTATTTTGGACTCTTTATTCTGTTCCATTGGTCTGTATGTCTGTTTTAACGCTGGTGCCATACTGTTTTGATTATTATAGTTCTGTAGTAGAGTTGAAGTCAGACAGTGTGATGCTTCCAGTTGTATTATTTTTACTCAAGATTGCTTTGACTACTCAGGGGTTTCTTTTTGTAATTCTATACAGATGTTAAGTTTTTTTATAGGTTCATTAAAATGTTATTAGAATTTTGGTAGGATTGTATTGAATTTATAGATCACTTGAGGAAGTCTGGACATTTTAATGATAGTAATTCTTCTAATTCATGAACATGGGATATTCTTTATTTTTGTCTTCTGATATCTCTTTCATTAGGATTTTGTAGTTTTTAGTATACAGGTCTTTTGCCTCCTTGGTTAAACTGATTCCTAAGTAGTTTTTGGGTGTGTGTGTGTGTGTAACTATTGTAAATGGGATTGTTTTACTTATTGTTAAGATAGTTTTCTGTTAGTGTATAAAAATGCTACTGATTTTCTTTTAAAAATTTATCATGCCTCAATTTATCTTTGATTAGCATATAATAGTGGTACATACTGATGGGGTACAGTGTGATATTCCAACACATGCATTCAGTATGCATTGATAATTAGCATTTCCCTCTCCTTATCACTTTATGATGTTTGGAGTCTTTAAGCACCTCTCTTGTATATGTAAAATATACAATAGGTTATTGTGAAGTGTAGTCATTCCATTGTTCTTGAGAACACCAGAATTCATTCCTTCTGTGTTCTGATATTCATTATCCATCTTTTCTTAGTGCTCCCTTTTCCCTACCCTTCCCAGCCTCTATTAATCACTATCCTACATTTAGATTAATTGTTTGTAGCTTCCATATTTGAGAGAGAACACACATTATTTGTCTTTCTGCCTCTGATTTATTTCACTTAACATAATGTCCTCTGGTTTTATCCATTTTGCTGGAAGTGATATTCTTCTTTGTGCATAAATAATATTCCATTGTGTAATTGTAATGCATTTCTTTATCCATTCATCCATTGATGAGAACATAGGTTGAATTTAGATCTTATCTATTCTGAATAATATCACAATAAACATGTGAATGCAGGTATCTGTTTGATATGCTGATTTCATTTCCTTTGCATGTATGCCCAGAAGTGGGATAGCTGGATCACATGGTAATTCTGTTTTTTTGTTTTTTGTTTTTTTTTGAGGTAACTCCATACTGTTAGCCATAATGGCTGTACTAATTTAAATTCTCACCAACAGTGTATCAGAATTTCCTTTTCTTCACATGCTTACCAGCATTTGTCATTTTTGTCTTTTTGATAATAGCCCTTTTAACTGGGGTGAGAGTTTATCTCATTGTGGTTTTGCTTTTCATTTTTCTGATGACTAATGATACTGAGCATTTTTGATATATCTATTGACCATTTGAATATTATATGTTGAATTTTAACAAATGATTTTTGTGTATTTATTAAAGTCATCACATGATTTTGTCCTTCATTATGTTATTGTAATTTATCATGTTTGTAGATTCTCATATATTGAACCAACCTTGAATCCCATGGATAAATCCCATTTGATCATTGTGAACAATCCTTTTAATGTACTGTTGGATATGGTTTGCTAGTATTGAGAATTTTTGCATCTATGTTCATTAGTGATATTGCCCCTGAGAAGGATTGGTATTCTTTAGATGTCTGGTAGTACTTAGCAGTGAAGTTTTGGTCTTGGGCTTTTCTTTGATGGCAGACTTTTGTTATTGATACAGTGATCATCCTTGTTATTGGTCTGTTTAGATTTTTTGTTTCTTCATGATTTAATTGGTAGGCTGTATATTTCTAGAATCTATCCATTTCTTATAGATTATCCATTTTGTTGTAGTGTGATTATTCATGGTAATCTTTTATGATTATTCATATCTCTGTGGTGTCAATTGTAATATCTCCTCTTTACTTTTTGATTTTGAGTCTTCTCTTTTTCTTTGTCAAGAGGTTTGTTGATTTCTTCTTATGATTTGAAAAAACCAACTCTCAGTTTTACTGTTTTTCACACTTCATTTTATTTATTTCTACTCTGATCTTTTTTTTTTTTTTTGAACCAGGGATTGAACTCAAGGGCACTCGGCCTCTGAACCACATCCCCAGCCCTATTTTTTTGTATTTTATTTAGAGACAGGGTCTCACTGAGTTGCTCAGGGCCTCGCTAAGTTGCTGAGGCTGGCTTTGAACTCTTGATCCTCCTGACTCAGCCTCCCGAGTTGCTTGGATTACAGGTGTGCGCCACCACGCCCGGCTTCTACCCTGATCTTTATGATTTCCTTCCTTGTAATAACTTTGGGTTTAGTTTATTCTTGTTTTTCTAGTTCTTTGAGGTGTAATGTTTGGTATTTATTTGGAATCTTTCCTTTTTGATATAGTTGTTTATTGCTATAAGATTTCCCCCTTAGAGCTATTTTTGCTGCATTGAGTTTTGGCATGTTGCGCTACCGTTTTTATTTGTCTCAGGACATTTTATTTCATTTTTGCAGTACTAGAGATTTTGAACACAGAGGCAGTCTGCTACTGAGCTACATCCTTAGCTCTTGAAATTTCTTAAAAAAAATTTGAGACAGGCTCTTGCTAAATTTCCCAGGCTGACCTTAAACTTGTGATCCTCCTGCCTTAGCCTCCTGATGTACTGTGATTATAGGTAAGTGCCACCCAGCTTGTCTCAGGACATTTTAAAAGTCCTTTTTTAAATCTTAATTTAAAAAAATTTTATTTTTGCAGACTGCATTTTGATTCATTGTACACAAATGGGGTACAACTTTTCATTTCTATGGATGTGCGCGATGTAGATTCATACCATTCATGTAATCATACAAGTACATAGGATAATGATGTCTGTCTCATTCCACCATCTTTCTAAAAGTCCTCTTTTAATTTCACTTTCTTCATCGACACATGAGCATGTTGTTGAATTTCCATGGACGTGTGAATTTTTTGAGATTCCCTATTATTGATTTCTAGCTTTACATCATTGTAGTCAGAAATGATTTTGTATGATCCAGTTTTCTTGAATTTGTTAAGACTTGTTTTGTGGCCTATCATAGGATCTATCCTGAGGAATGCTCCGTGTGCATTTGAGAAGAGTGTGCATTCTGCTGCTGTTGAATGGAATATTTTGTATAGATGCATTTGGTCTAAACTCTAGTTTAAATCTGAAGTTTTCTTATTGATTTTCCACCAAAATGGCATGTAAGGATTATTATTATTATTATTTTTCATTTACTTATTGATTCATTGAACACAAATGGAGTACAGCTATTGTTTCAAGGGTTGTACACAAAGTAGAGTCACACCATCTGTGCTTTCTTGCATGTACACAGGGCAATGATATCTGTCACACACTCTGTTATTGATTTTACTCCCCACCCACCCCCACCCCTCCCTTCCCTCTATGCTAGCTATCTTTCCTCCATTCTTGCCATCTTTCCCCCCTACATTATGCATCATCATTCATTTATCAGAGAGACCATTCAGCTTTTGGATTTTTGGGATTGGCCGATCTCACTTAGCATAACAGTTTCCAGCATCATCCATTTACCTACAAATGTCATAATTTTATTCTTCTTTATAGCTGAGTAATATTCCATTGTGTATATATACCACAGTTTCTTTATCCATTCATCTACTGAAGGGCATCTAGGTTGATTCCACAATCTAGCTATTGTGAATTGAGCAGCTATGAACATTGATGTGGCTGCATCACTGAGGCAATCTGATTTTAAGTCCTTTGGGTATAAGCCAAGGAGTGGGATAGCAGGGTCAAATGGTGGATCCATTCCAAGTTTTCTAAGGAATCTCCACGCTGCTTTCCAGAGTGGCTGCACCAACTTGCACTCCCACCAGCAATGTATGAGTGTACCCTTTTCCCCACATCCTCGCCAACACCTGTTGTTGCCTGTGTTCTTGATAAAAGACATTCTAATTGGGGTAAGATGAAATCTTAAGGTGGTTTTGATTTGCATTTCTCTTATAACGAGGATGTTGAACATTTTTTCATAAATCTGTTGATTGCTTGTAGATCTTCCTCTGTAAAGTGTCTGTTCATTTCCTTGGCCCATTTATTGATTGGGTTATTGGTGTTCATGGTGTAAAGATTTTTGAGTACTTGGTAGATTCTGGAGATTAATGCTCTGTCTGAAGTGTGTGTGGCAAAGATTTTCTCCCACTCTGAAGGCTCTCTCTTCACATTGCTGATTGTTTCCTTTGCTGAGAAGAAGCTTTTTAGTTTCACTCTATCCCAATCATTGATTCGTGCTTTTATTTCTTGCGCTTTGGGAGTCATGTTAAGGAAATCTGGTCCTAGGCCAACATGATGAAGATTTGGACCTATTTTCTCTTCTATTAGGTGCAGAGTCTCTGGTCTGATTTCTAGGTCCTTGATCCACTTTGAGTTGAGTTTTGTACAGGGTGAGAGATATGGGTTTAGTTTCATTTTGCTGCATATGGATTTCCAGTTTTCCCAGCACCATTTGTTGAAGAGGCTGTCTTTTCTCCATTGCATGTTTGTGCCTCCTTTGTCAAGTATGAGATACCTGTACTTATTTGGGTTTGTCTCTGTGTCCTCTATTCTGTACCATTGATCTACCTGCCTATTTTGGTACCAATACCATGCTGTTTTTGTCACTATTGCTCTGTAGTATAGTTGGAGGTCTGGTATTGTGAAACCCCCTGCTTCGCTCTTCTTGCTAAGGATTGCTTTAGCAATTCTGGGTCTCTTATTCCTCCAAATGAATTTCATGATTGCCTGCTCTATTTCTATGAGGTCCATCATTGGGATTTTAATTGGAATTGCATTGAATTTGTATAGCATTTTTGGAAGTATGGCCATTTTGACAATATTAATTCTGCCTATCCAAGAACATGGAAGATCTTTCCATCTTCTCAGATGCTCTTTAACTTCTTTCTTTAGTGTTCTGTAGTTCTCAGTGTAGAGGCCTTTCACATCTTTTGTTAGATTGATTCCCAAGTATTTTATTTTTTTTGAGGTTAATGTGAATGGGGTAGTTTTCCTAATTTCTCTCTCAGAGGATGCATCACTTATGAATAAAAATGCATTAGATTTATGAGCATTAATTTTATATCCTGCTACTTTGCTGAATTCATTAATGAGTTCCAGAAGTTTTCTGGTGGAATTCTTAGGATCTTCTAGATAGAGAATCATGTCTTCAGCAAATAGGGATAGTTTGATCTCTTCTTTTCCTATTCGTATTCCTCTAATTTCTTTGGTCTGTCTAATTGCTCTGGCTAGAGTTTCAAGAACAATGTTGAATAGTAGTGGTGAAAGAGGGCATCCCTGCCTTGTTCCAGTTCTCAGGGGGAATGCTTTCAATTTTTCTCCATTTAGAATGATGTTAGCTGTGGGCGTGGCATAAATAGCCTTTACAATGTTAAGGAATGTCCCCACTATCCCTATTTTTTCTAGAGTTTTGAGCATGAATGGGTGCTGTATTTTATCAAATGCTTTCTCTGCGTCTATTGAAATAATCATGTGGTTCTTGACCTTAAGTCTGCTGATGTGGTGAATTACATTGATTGATTTCCGGATGTTGAACCAACCTTGCATCCCTGGGATGAAACCCACTTGGTCATGGTGCACTATCTTTTTAATATGTTTTTGTATGCGATTCGCTAAAATTTTGTTAAGAATTTTTGCATCTATGTTCATTAGAGATATGGGTCTGAAATTGTAAGGATTATTGATATGTAAGGATTTACTGTGGTCATTTTGTTAATGGTTTCCTGGTTGTTTTATATACATTCTTTTTTCCTCTCTTCCATGATGATTAAAAAAAGTCTGGTGATACGTTTTAATTCCTTACTTTTAATCTTTTGTGTAACTTTTGTAGGTTTTTGCCTTAAAACTACCATGAGGCTTACAAAATATTCTTATAATAGGCAATTTAAGCATCTAACAACTTTGATCACATGAACAATGACTTATTCCACTCCTCCTTTCACTTTAAAAATTTTTGCTATTGGAATTTATAATTTTTATATTATGGATTCTTTAACAAATTATTTAACTTATATTATCTTTGTTTGGTTTTTAACCTTCATACTGATGATATAAATGAGTTATACACCACCATCATAGTAATAGAGTATTTTGAATTTGTGCATTTTTACCATCAAGTTTTATATTTTCTTATGTTTCTGTGTAACTAATTAGTGTCCTTGTTTTTTGACTTGAAGAACTTCATTTAGCATTTCTTGTATGATGGGACTGGTGGTAGTGATGAACTCCAAGCTTTGTTTGTCTGAGAAAGTCTTACATGTCCTTCATTTCTGAAGGATAGCTTCACTGAGTATAGTATTATCGGTTGGCACTTTTTTCCTCCAGTACTTTGAATGTATCATCCCACTCTCTCCTGACCTATAGAATCTCTGCTAAGAAATCTCATGTGAGTCTTGCTGAAACTCCCTGGTCTATTATTTGCTTATTTTCTTCTTGCTGTTTTCATGATCCTCTTTTTGTCTTTGGTATTTGGATGTTTGACTGTGTTTGGTGTAAATATGTTTGGTGTTTAATCTTGTTTGGATTAAATCTTAACTGGAGACTCGTGACCTTCTTGTACATAGATATTTACATATTTTCACAAATTTGGAAAATTTCCTGCTTTCTTTCTTTTTTTCCACATTTTTTATTGGTGCATTATAGTTGTACATAATGATGGGATTTGCTATTACATATTCATACATACACAAAATATAACAATATAATTTGGCAAATATCATTCCCCAGCACACTTCCCCTCCCTACCCTCTTTCCACCACTTGGTCCCTTCCCTCTATTGATCTCCCTTTGATCCTCATGAGATCTCCACCACCTTTCTTTTCCTTTTACCTCTAGTTTCCACATAAGAGAGAAACCACATGACCTTTGACCTTCTGAGTTTGAGTTACATCACTTAACATAATGGTGTCGAGTTCCATACACTTTCCTGCAAATGACATAGTTTAATTTCTCTTGAAGGCTGAATAAACTCCATTGTATACATATTCCACATTTTGTTTATCGGTTATCCATTGATGGGTGCCGAGGCTGATTCCATGGTTTGTCTGTTGTGAATTGTGTTGCAGTAAATATGGGTATGCATGTGTCACTAATAGAATGATGACTTTAATTCTCTAGGATACATACCAAGGAGTGGTATAGCTGGATCATTTATTGGTTCCATTCCTAGTCTTTTGAGAAACTACCAGACTGATTTTCATGATGGTTGTACTAATTTACAATCCCACCAACAGTGTAAAATTGTTCCTTTTTCTCCATATCTTCTGTAGCATTTATTATTATTTGTATTCTTGATGACTGCCATTCTGACTGGTGTGAGATGAAATCTCAATGTAGTTTTGATTTGCATTTCCCTACTTGCCAATGATGTTGAACATTTTTTCATATATTTTTTGGCCATTTGTACTTATTTTGAGAAGTGTCTGTTTAATTCATTTGCCCATTTATTAATTGGATTGGGGTTTTTTTTTGGTGTTTTAAAATTCTTTTTACCTTCTCAATATTAATCCTGTCTAATGAAGTAGTTAGCAAAGATTTTCTCCCATTCTGTAGGCTCTCTCTTCACATTCTTGTTTCCTTTGCTATGCAGAAGCTTTTTAATTTGATACAATCCATTTATTAACTCTTGGGCCTTATTTCCTGAGTTTTAGGGGTTCAGTTGAGAATCCATCTGGTCCTAGTCTTTTTTTTTTTTTTTTTTGTGGGAAGGCTTTCTATTACTGCTTCTGTGTCATTGCTAGTTATTGGTCTGCTCAGGTTTTCTATGTCCTCTTGGTTCAATTTTGGCTGGTAGAAGAAATAGAAGAAATATATCCATTTCTTCTAGGTTTTGTAAGTTTTTAAAATAGTCCCTAATGATCCACTGGATTTCTGTGATATCTTGGCTGTTTCTCCTTTCTCATTTCTAATTTTGTTAATTTGGGTCTTCTTTCTTTTTCTTTTGGTTTGGCTAGGGGCTTATCAATCTTGTTTATCTTTTCAAAGAACCAAATCGTTGTTTCATTGGTTCTTTGTGCCAATTTAAAAAAATTTTCAAGTTTATTGATCTCAGTTTTGATCTTAATTATTTCCTTCCTTCTTCTTGTTTTGAATTGATTTTTTCTTCCTTTTCAAGGGCCTTGAGATGCATCATTAGGTTATTTGGGATATTTCTGATTTACTTTTGAGGGGACTCTATATAAACTTTCCTTTTAGAACTTCCTTCATAATGTCCCAGAGGTTCTGGTATGTTGTATTACTATTCTCATTTGAGTCTATGAATTTTTATATTTCCCACTTGGTTTCTTCTGTCACTCATTTATCATTCAAAAGTGTATTGCTCAATCTCCATGTGTTTATATAGCTTGTGAAGGGTTTCGTTGCATTGATTTCCAGTTTCATTCCATTATGATCTGATAAGATTTAATCTTATTTTTTTAGGTGAGCTTTCTATCCCATTTTTTTCTTGTTTTACTTCACAAACTCCTAGAATTTGAACATTTGCTCTTTTGATGCTGTTCCATATCCTGTATGCTTTCGTTATTCCTCTTCATTCTTTTTTTCTCCTCTCACTGTGTATTTTCAAATAATCTGTCTTTGAATTCATACATTCTTTTTTTCCCCTGCTTGATCAATTCTGCAATTGTTGCCTTTTTTTTTTGCATTTTTCATTTCACTCATTGTATTTTTCAGTTCTGGATTTCTGTTTGTTTTTGTTTTTTTTTTTTTGAATTTCAGCTAAGACATTAACTATAAATATTAGTGGGATTCCTTTTGACATGTTCATAAATGCTTGTGATACAGTTTTGTCCATTTCAATCCCCTTCCCTACTCTTCTATCTCCCCTGATTCCCTTCCTCCACTCTATTGGTTTTCCTTCTATTTATTTATTTTTAATTGATACATTATATATACAATTGGAATGTATTATGTTATATTCATAATTGCACCTAATATAATTTGGTACACTTCATTCCCCAATTCTTCCCCATTCTCTCTTCTCCTCTCTTCCCTTTCGTTCCCCACTTCCACTCTACTGGTTTTCTTTGTATTTTCATGAGATCCCTTCCCTTTTTAAAATTCCCCTTTTCTCTTTATTTCCCACATATGAAAAAAAATTTTGACTCTTGACTTTCTGAGTCTTGATTATCTCACTTCGCATGATGTTATCCAGTTCCATTCTTTTTATCAGCAAGTGACATAATGTCGTTCTTTATGACTAACACTCCACTGTATGTATATACATGTGTATGTACATAGACACAAAATTTCCTTTATCTATTTGTCTATTGATGGGCACCTAGGCTGGTTCCATAACTTTACTATTGTGGATTGTACTGCTCTAAGCATTGGTATGCGTGTATCACTATGCTGATTTTAGTTCTTTTGGAAAAATAGCAAGGAGTGAGATAGCTGGGTCATGTGATGGTTCCATTCCTAATCTTTTGAGGAATTTCCACTCTTCTTTTCAAAGTAATTGTACTAATTTGCAGTCAGTCCCCCACGGACAATGTAGTCTATTATCTTTCTAATGTAGGAAGGAATAGAGAATGAGAATCATGTTCCAGTACACTACCTCTGTAGTTTGTGTAACTTTAAGCAGCGTTGGATGAAAGTACTTAAATATATTAAACTATCATATTTATTCTAGTTAATAGTTAACTCTTTTCATCATCAACTCTTCTAGTTTTTAAAATTTGTTACATCTCATTTTATATACTTAAACAATTGGTAATTTCTTGAATCTATGTGGACTTAGTTGCTATGTTTTGAAATATAATACAAATTGTACAAGTAAATGAAATAATTAAATATGTTTATCTTACTTAGCAATTACGGATGATTCAGCCCTGGATGAAACAACTACTTTAGACAGAAAGTTGCCAAATATATCAGGATACTCTCTACAACATAAGAAAGACAGCTTACCTTCCAGACTGTTTGAATCTTCAATATTCAAGAAGTTGAATGGAAAGAGCCTCCAACATCATAGTAATATTATGGAGAATGATGACACTAAATTTAAAGGATCAAGACATTCTTGGCCAATAGGACAATTCCTGGGCAGGGTTGATAGCAATCATGAAATTCATGACTCAAAGTCTGTACCACAAAGCTTGAAGAGTACTATAGGACTCAGTAAATATCTGGATAAAATTGATATTTCTGGTGTCCCAAAACTTGAGAAGCTAGCTGTGAGAAGGCCTTCCACCCTTCTAAAACAGGTTTCATCTGAGGAAAAAACTGCAATTAATACCCTGGGTCAGTACCACATATATAAGTCAGACTCTAGGTGGTTGATTTCTTCAGTCATCACTGAACTGACCAGAATGAGTCAGTTATTGGATGGTTGTAAACATTTTAATAGTCAATACCTTGTGTAACTATCACTTCTGATGCATAGGCCAGTGGGTATAATCTTGTAGTTTTGAAGGCAGTTCCTTTCCAGATAACCCCCTTTTGGGGAAGCTTAACTTTGAGACTCTTATTCAATGATTAATAACTCCCTGGAGCTGTTACCCCTAGTGTTTCTACTTCCTGTAAAATAAAGGGCCTATTTTCCTTTGGGAATGATTATTTTATAATTTATTGAGCAAATTCATAGGAAATCTATGTGATATTTTTGCTTAGCATTCCACAATTCAAAGATATATCTATAGTATTTCAGGTATTATCTCCTATGGATATCAAGAGAAAATAATACTATACATCTGTAATCTCCACAGCCTTGTCATCTTCCTAAAGATGAATAATGTTTTTTTAACCAATATATATACTCCCCTTCTGTGCTACTTCCATCACAGAAGTATTGTGCATGGAACCTAATTAAACACTTCTTCCCATAGCCCCCAGATGAAGTTACGTAGTCATGTCTATCCTCTTTAAAGAAATTTATTCACATTTTAATTATATTTAGTATTTAATAGCTACATAATACTTTTTGAAAAATTAGTGACTCATACATTAATGCATAATTTAAATAACTCAACTGTAAAAAAGAACATGATCTATAAGGAGAACCAGGGGAATGTTCATTCTGATTCCTTTACAGATGTGCTGCTGTTACTCTGCCTCATTTCTATTTCTAAAGGTTCTTTACATTTTAATAAGAATTAAAGCCCTGGGTTATCAAAATACTAGATCAGTAGACATTTCGCCAGTGGTTAGAAAAGGCCTTCAGAAGAAAATTGTATCTACCTTCCTGGAGTCATTAAAATCAGATGTCACCTCCCACTGATATACTTATGTACTGTATATAGAGATGTATTAGTTTATTTGGTATATATCCCCAAACAAATTGATGGTAATTGGTCATCTATGAATTTTGACTTCCGCCATGATTTAAAAATAAAGTAAAATATAAATTTTAAATTTTAAGCTAATTTTACATTCCTCACAGTTGCAAAAATAGTAAGAGCATTTCCACATACTCTTCATCCAGTTTTCCAAAGTGTTAACATCTTACATAACCACAGTATAAAGCTCTAAACCAGGAAATTAGCATCAATACAGCACTACTTACTGATCTCTAGACCTTATTCAAATTTCACCAGTTGTTTCATGAATTTTCTTTTTCTTATCTAGGATCACACATTAAATTTAGTTGTCATGTGTCGTTAGTCTCTTCCAACCTGGGATGGTTCCTCAATCTTTCATTACCCTAACATTTTTGAAGAATAGTGACTAGTTTGTATAATGCCCCTCATTTTGGGGTTTCCTTACATTTCTTCATGAATTAATTCAGGGTACAAATTTTTGAAAACCAGCATATCACAGAAGTGATGTCGTGCCTATTTCAGTGGATCATATGAGGAGGCTCATGATGTCTATGTATGTCCGCTTTTCAAATTTTACTTTTTGCAAGTTGTGAACTGAGAGTTTGTGGGAAGAGAAAGAACTCAAATTTCTCCTGGAATTCTGGACTTTAAACAAAGCATATGTTTTGATATCTTGGACTCACTAATTATATTTTATTTTTTCTGTTTTTATTAGTACTTTATGGTTATAAATAACATTGGGGCTCATTTTAACATAATCATACATGTGTGGAATAAAATTTGTTTCATTTCAGTTCCCAGTAATTCTCTTTCCCTCCCCTCCTCCTTCCCCTTTCTTCTACTCATCTTTACAGATATACATAAAGCTGAACTTCACTGTGACATATATATATATACACACACACAGTATAATTCTGTAGTTCTTCCTTTTAATCAGAAGTAAGCAGCACTGTCTGGGTCACTGGAACAGGCTGTTTTTCCAAACTAGTAGCTTTTAAATGTTTATGGAATTGTAGGAAAATTTTATGTTTGAACTGAAGTAGAAACATTAAGTATTATGTAACACAACAGAAATATGGAGACCATACAGTCCTCCTTTCTATTAGGTAATACTGAGTAGATAAAACTTGTTCTCTGATTAAAGATTTTAGTACCAATTACTGCTTTAGACACAAATTCTGTTGTCGAACAATCCTCTACATTTTGTATATTTAGAAAATGTCTGTGAAGCCATCAGTAAACTCAAAGAAAATTACTTTTCTCCAGAAGAACTTCGGTCCATTTTGCCTTCATTAGGGATTACTTTATTAGATCACAAATTTGGGGGCAGCCCCAGCATCTTAGTGAGACCCTCAGCAACTTAGGGAGAACTTGTCTCAAAATAAAAAATAACAAGAACTGAGGCTGTAGCTCAGTGGTAAAGCACCCCAGGGTTCAATCCCCAGTATAAAGAAAAACAAACAAAATCTGTGAATTCTCAGAAAATGGGCACAATTTCTTAGCTAAGGAAGAACAGAAGAAGATTTGATAAAAAAGTTTGTGTGTGTATGGTGTAGATGCTAAACATTATCGAACCTTTTTTGCTGCTTATCAGGATTGGAATAATTACTGTGGAGGGTTTATGCCTAAAAATGGGTAGTTAATTGAACTACTTGGATACTAGGGGTAGGAATGAGGAAACATGGATATGATAGGGCTGGTTAATATTCTCAAAGATGTCTTAATGAGTAGTATATTGACTGGGTTTTCATGATGGTATAAAATAGACTCCTTAACTTTCTCATTGTCCAGATGAACAACACACACACACACACACACACACACACACACACACACACACTTTCCCCTTTTCCCACATCTATTAAAAACTTAATATCTAACCTAGTCCTTTGAATGTAATAGAAATTGAAAAACCAGGGACTGTGTCTTACTTATTTTTGTATCTTTGGTGGTTAGCATAGTTCTTGGAATTAATATGCCCTCCATGGTTGTTGAAATAAAATGAACTTACCTGATTTAGAAAGACTTCTTATAGGAGACAGGATATAAAGGAGGAATAGGACGATGAAGCAAAGGATCACTTAAGATTATTTCATAGTTGAATTAAGGTGTGAATTTAATTTTGATACCAAAATGCAGCACAATGTATAATGCAAACTCTTTATTTTACAGAAAGTGGAATGGCCAATACAGAGGATTCTATGATGGTTCTCTCCAAGGAGCAAAATCTTGCTGAATACAATGGTAGGTAGGAAATTTATTTTTAAATGGTTTGGAGGAAAGAGCAGTTAGGTTGAGAAAAATTAGGTCTGATAGACCTGGGCTTTCTTTTGGATAGATACTTAATACCCCTGTGACTCTCAGATCAATTGTTAGTCTAAAAAAAATTGCTGTCAGGATAATAATAGCTTATTTGCTTACCTCACTTGTGATCTGAATTTCTTACAAACTTGATTGGTGCAGTAGTACTGCTGATAGTGAGAAGGTCAAATCAGCAATTAAACCATTGATTAGGAATTGATGGGTGATTTGATTTTGAATGTTTTAAAAGGAACTTGTTTGATTGAAATGCTGATATGGTTTACTTTTGTTTTAGAACATTTTTAAAAAGTTCTATTGAAATGTAATTTACATACGGAAAATTGATTCATTCACTGATTTTTAGCAAATCATATAATAGAGTTCTACAACTATCACCAAAATTCAGGGTTTTTTGTTTTTTTTTTGCTTGTAACAATTTTATTTGTTTTTGTACAAATAATTAAATGTTTTCTCAGCAAGATTAAACTAAGAAATGAAAGGTATTAAATCTTGCTATTTTATTCTGCTTATTCATATGCTATCAAAGAAAGATGAGCTTTTTGTCCCTCCTCCAAATATTTCCCAGATAAGGAAAAATTATCCAAGGGAAGAAACTTCCTTTTATACCTAGATGAAGAATCCGAGGCTAAAAGCTACATTATTACCCTTTGTCCTTTCTGATGGATGTAAGTGCTTAGGAGTCTGGATTTCTTGAAGACACTACTAGCAAAAATCTATTTCTTGAATGCTTAACCATGCAATCATTCATTTACAACTCAGACATTGTTCCATTGCTTTCTGAAGTAGTAAGTATCTTGGTCACACACTTCCTCTTTTTTATGCCATTTTTAAAATTTATTTTTTAATTGGTGTAAATAGTGTAAAACATGAAACCATTTCAACCATTCTTTTTTCTTTATTTTATTTTATTTTATTTTATTTTATTTTATTTTATTTTTAAGGTGTTCTAATTAATTATACAGGACAGTAGAACACATTTTGACACATTACACACAAATGGAGCACAATTTTTTCCTCTGGCTGAACATGGTGCAGTGTAACCATACATGTATACAGGGTAATAATGTCTGTCTCATTCCACCATTCTTCCCATCCCAACACCCCTTCCCTCTCCTCACTCTCCTCTGCACAATCCTAAATTCCTAAGTTTCTTCATTCTTCCCAACATGCCCCCCTTTATGGATTAGCATTCACTTATCAGAGAAAACATTTGGCTTTGTTTTTTTTGGGATTGGCTTATTTTGCTTAACATGATATCTCAGCTCCATCCATTTACCTGCAAATGCCATAATTTCCTTCTTCTTTAAGGCTGAGTTATATTCCATTGTGTATATATGTACCACATTTTCTTTATCCATTCATCTGTTGAAGGGCATCTAGGTTGGTTCCATACCTTAGCTATTGTGAATTGAGTTGCTATAAACATTGATGTGGCTGTGTTACTATAGTATGCTGATTTTAAGTCCTTTGGGTACAAACTGAGGAGTGGGATGGCTGGGTCAAATTGTGGTTCCATTCCAAGTTTTCTGAGGAATCTCCATACTGCTTTCCTTAGTGGTTGCCCCAATTTGCATTCCCACCAGCAATGTATGAGTGTATCTTTGTTTCTACATCCTTCCCAACATTTATTGTTGCTTATAGTCTTTTTTTTTTGGAACCGGGGATTGAACTAAGGGGCACTGGCCACTGAGCCACATCCCCAGCCCTCTTTTGTATTTTATTTAGAGACAGGGTCTCACTGAGTTGCTTAGTGCCTTGCCCTTGCTGAGGCTGGCTTTGAACTCACAATCCTCCTGCCTCAGCCTCCCGAGCTGCTGGAATTACAGGCGTGCGCTACCACGCCCGGCTTATTGTTGCTTATATTCTTGATAATTGACATTCTGATTGGAGTGAGATGAAATCTTAGAGTAGTTTTGATTCACATTTCTCTAATTGCTAGAGATGATGAACATTTTTTCCTACTATGTGTAGTTTGATTTCATTTATTTTCATGTATTTGTTGGCCATTTGTCTTTCCTCTCATAAGAAGTGTCGGTTTAGTTCTTTTGCCCATTTATTGATTTTTTTGTGTGTGTTAAGCTTTTTTTTTTTTTTGGAACCAGGGATTGAACTCAGGGACACTCGGCCACTGAGCCACATCCCCAGGCCTATTTTGTATTTT
Organism: Glaucomys volans; assembly: GCA_020662805.1. Classification (NCBI taxonomy): domain Eukaryota; kingdom Metazoa; phylum Chordata; class Mammalia; order Rodentia; family Sciuridae; genus Glaucomys; species Glaucomys volans. The sequence goes on along the minus strand of JAJEJO010004308.1, from coordinate 5,965 downwards.
ATTTAGAGGCAGGGTCTCACTGAGTTGCTTAGGGCCTCGCTAAGTTGCTGAGGCTGGCTTTGAACTCATGATCCTCTTGCCTCAGCCTCCCGAGTTGCTTGGATTACAGGCGTGCGCCACCACGCCCGGCTTGTGTGTTAAGCTTTTTGAGTTCTTTATATATTCTTGATATTAATCCTCTTTCAGAGGAGGAGCTGGCAAAGAATTTTTCCTATTCTGTAGGTTCTCCATGCTGTTGTTTTCTTTGTTGTGGAGAAATTTGATCAAATTTTAATTTGATGCCATCTCATTTATTTCATTTTTTAAACAGGAATGAGTTTATTGAAGGAATAGGAAAAAGGAAAGGGGACACTCTCAAGGAAGAGTGGGCCCTCTCAGAGAGGAGAGAAAGGAGTGCCTCTCCCGCACTCCAGTTTTATTGGGGATTCCAGAGAAGCTTCAAAGAGTACTACCCAGGTCCACCTCTTGACTTTTGACTGACAGCAAGATGACTTCAGACTTAAGTACCCACTGCCATGCCATCTCATTTATTGATTCTCGGTTTTATTTCTTGTGCTTAGGGGTCTTATTAAGGAAGTCAGTGTCTGAGCCTACAGGTTAGAGTGTTGACTTTAGGATTTCTACAAGTTTTAATGTTTCTGGTCAAATTCCTAAATCTTTGATCCACTTTGAATTGACTTTTGTGCAGAGTGAGACATAGGAGTCTGGTTTCATTCTTTTACATATGGATATTCAGTTTTCTTAGGAGCCATTTTTTAAAAAGGCTATCTTTTCTCCACCATATACTGTAACTACGTGGGTTTGTCTCTGTGTCTTCTTTTTGATTTCCCTGGTCTTCATGTCTGCTTCAGTGCCATACCATGCTGTTTTTCTTACTGTGGCTCTATAGTCTAATGCCTCCAGCATTGCTCTTCTTGTTTAAGATTGCTTTGGTTATTCCGGGTCTTTTATTCTTCTAAATTAATGTTAGGATTTTTTTTATCTAGTTTTGTGAAGAATGTCATTGGTGTTTTGCTGGTTATCCATACAACACTGTGATAGGATAAAAAATCTGATAATATTAGGTTTGCCTATTCAAGTACATGGGAAGTCTTTCCTTCTAAGATGCCTTCAATTTCTTTCTTCTGTGTTCTGTAGTCATTGTAGAAGTCTTTCACATACTTACTTCGATTAATTCTTGAGTATTTTATTTTATTTTGATGTTATTGTGAATGGGATAGTTTCCTGATTTCTTTCTCATCAGAATAACTATTGTAGTATAGGCAAGCCAGATGTATGAATGTTGATTTTGTGTCTTGCTACTTTGTTGCTTTGTTGAATTTATTTATCAGCTCTAGAAGACTTCTGATGGAGGTTTTTGTTTGTTTGTTTGTTTTTGTTTTTGTTTTTTTTTTGGTTGCCTAGATAGAGGATCATATCATCAGCAAACAGATAATTTTACTTCTTATTCTCCTATTGGTATCCCTTCAATTTCCTCCTGCTGCCTGATTGCTCAGGCTAGAGTTTCAAGAACTATATTCAGTAGGACTGGTGAGAGTGAACATTCCTGTCTTGTTCCTCATTCTAGAGAAATGCTTTTTCCCCCCCATTCAGTGTGATGTTGGCTCTGGGTTTGTCATTCACAGCCTGAATAATATTGAGGTAAGTTCCTTCAATACCACCTTATCCAGCATTTTTATAATATGGGTGCTGATTTTATCAGACTTTTTCTGAATGTATTGAGATGCTTATATGATCCTTGTCCTTAATTCTATATGTGGTGAATTATATTTATTGATTTGTGTGTGTTGAATCAACATTGCAACACTGAAATGAAACCCACTTAATCATGGTATGTATACTATGTGTTTTTGAATGTGGTTTGCTAATATTTTATTAAGTATTTTTGCATCTGCGTTCATCAGGGATATTGGTCTGCGGTTTTCTTGATGTGTCTTTGTCTGGTTTGGTATCATTTTTTTACTAGCTTCATAGAACGTATTTGGGAGTGTTCCTTCCCCTTCACCTTCATGGAATAATTTGAGGAAATGGTCTTAGTTCTTCTTTAAAGGTGTGGTATAATTTGACTGAGAATTTTTCTGGTCCTGGGCTTTTCTTTGTTGAAAGGCTTTTAATTGTTTTTTCAATTTTATTGTTTGATATGGTATATTTAGTTTTTTTTAATATGTCATTGGTTCAATTTGAGAAGGTGATATATGTCTAGAAATTTGTCAGTGTCTTCTAGATTTTTTAGTTTGTTGGAATATAAATTTTCAGAATAGTTTCTAATCATCCTTTGGATTTCAGAAGTATTTAGGGTAATGATTCGTTTTTCATCCCTAATTTTGTAAATTTGGGCCTTATCTCTCTCTTTTGGTTATTTTGATTAAGGGTTTATTAATCTTGTTTAGTTTTTCAAAGAACCAACACCATTTTTCATTGATCCTGCATATTGGTTTTTATTCTCAATTTCATTAATTTTAGCTCTGATCTTAATTATTTCCTGTCTTCTGCTGATTTTAGCATTCATATACTCTTCCTTGAAGTGTAGCATTAGATTATTTATTTGGGATATTTTAAGTAGGCCCTCAATGCTATGAAATTTCCTCTTAGAACTGCCTTCAGACTGTCTCAAACATATTGATTTGTTATATCTCTATTCTTGTTTGTTTCAAAGATTTTCTTTATTTCTTCTCTCATGTTTTCTTTGATCCGTTACTCATTTAAAAGAGTATTGTTCAATCTCCATGTGTTTATGTGGCTTCTACAATTTTTCTTGCTTTTGGTTTCTAGTTTTATTCAATTTTGATCTGATAGGATATATGGGATTTTATCATTAGCTGAATTTTGGATGAAATATTCTGTAGATGTCTGTTTCATCCATTTGATTTTTAGTATTATTTAGGCTGGAAATATCCTTAGTGATTTTATGTTTGGATGAAATGTCTATTGGTGAAAGGGATATATTAAAATTATTGTATATTATTGTATTGGGGCCCATTTGGGATTTAAGGTCCAACATTATTTTTTTTAATGCAGTTAGGTACACTGTCATTTGGGGCATAAATGTTCCCTATTCTACCTTCCTGTTGGACTGTACCCTTTACCAATATATAGTGGTCTTTTTATCTCTTCTCATTAATTTTTGCTTGAATCTGCTCTGTTGGGTATGAGAATAGGTACTCCTGCTTATTATTTTTCTTTTATTCATTTAATTTCAATTCATTGTACACAAATGGAGCACAGCTATTGTTTCTCTGGTTGTACACAAAGTAGTACACCATGGAGTTGTACACCATCTGTGCATTTGTGCATGTACACAGGGCAATGATGTCTGTCTCATTCTGTTATTATTCTTACCCCCCCACCCGATCCAACCCCACCCTTCCCTCTATGCTATCTATCCTTCCTCCATTCTAGCCTCCCTTCCACCCCGCATTAGGCATCATCATTCACTTATCAGAAAGATCATTCGGCCTTTGGATTTTTGGGATTGCCTATTCTCACTTAGCATGACAGTCTCCAACATCATCCATTTACCTGCAAATGCCGTAATTTTATTTCTCTTTATGGCTGAGTAATAGTCCATTGTGTATATATACCACAGTTTCTTTATCCATTCATCTGTTGAAGGGCATCTCGGTTGGTTCCACAATCTAGCTATTGTGAATTGAGCAGCTATGAACATTGATGTGGCTGCATCACTGTAGTAATATGATTTTAAGTCCTTTGGGTATAGGCCAAGGAGTGGGATAGCTGGGTCAAATGGTGGATCCATTCCAAGTTTTCTAAGGAATCTCCACACCGCTTTCCAGAGTGGCTACACCAAATTGCACTCCCAGCAGCAATGTATGAGTGTACCCTTTTCCCCACATCCTCGCCAACACACCTGTTGTTGCCTGTATTTATGCTATAAATCTAAGATTCTTATCACTAAATAATTATCTTGATGATTTCTGTATTCTCATCTTTTACTCTTGTTTGCATCCAGTTGTCCAAAGTTTGCACTTGAATTTTATCTATATTTTTTAAATGCAGTTTTTTTTTAAAAAAAAATAAACATTTAGCTTCTTTTTTATAGTAAGATTTTATTTTCTGCAGTATTTTCCAGTAGTTAACTTCCGTACTATGTGCTTTTTAAAAAATCAAATTCTAAATTAGCACAGTAAATTATGAAATAAAGTTTTGGTTAAAAAAATATAGGTGGGGCTGGGGATATAGCTAGTTGGCAGAGTGCCTGCCTCACAAGCACAAGGCCCTGGGTTCAATCCCCAGCAGTTTCAAAAAAAAAAAGGAAAAAAATATATATAAGTAATTTGATAATTTTAATAATAATGCCACTACCAAATTACAGAATTATTTCAATTATCTAAAAGTGTCAAAATAAAATTACAAGCTTCATATTTTATTAAGTACTGTATTTGATTATATCATTAGGAATAACCTAATATTTTCTAGGATTAGGGGAAGAAATCTTTATTTCAATTCCATAAAGTAGTAAGTTGGAGGGATCTTGTGCTTTTTTTCATCTAAAAGTTGGGATTAACATAGTAGTAGTTAATTATTATCATTAGTAGTATTAATTATCCGTAGTAGTTACTGATAATTTAAAAAAACTATCTTCTAGTCATTAGATAATTCATGAATTCCTCATCTATTTTTTATTAATATCTTTTTAAAAGGAGGTGAAAAAGTACTGGAAAAATGAAAAGTATTCTAGAAAGTGTGGGGGGAGATCTCACAGGGAAGCAACGCACAAAGCTGGTGAAAAATCTACCTGTTGATGGTCAGCATTTCAAGTAGCAATATAGCTTTCAAAGAAGTTTAGATGATACTTTTATTTATGATAATTTTTTGACTTTCATTTTGATAGCCATGGAAACAAATTACCCAAATAAGCCTTATGAAGCATCCTATCTGTGCCAGAAACTATTGTCATTTAAAAACTCAAAATAATGCTTCTACTGATTTGTGGAAGCTGACCCACACTAAAGGTGGGGAGAGAGGAATAGAAGTTCAGAGGATTAGACAAAGGAGAATGAAGGGAAAGGAGGGGTGATAGGAAAGGAAAGAAGTGGAATGAATCTGACATGACTTTCCTATGTAGCTATATGAATACACTACAGTGAATCCCACCATCATGTACATTCACAAGACTGGGATCCTAATTAGAATAAGCTATAGTTCATGCATGTATAATTTTGTCAAAATGAACTCTACTATCATGTATAACTCAAAAGAACCAGTAAAAAAGAAAAAATGCTTCCATATAAAAAATAAAATTGGACTAAGTAATAAAAAGGAATAGATTCACTTGAACCTTCACTCCTCAAGTGAATCACACATCCCAGAATAAAAAGTTGTTTTAAAAAATATTTCTAGAGGATTTCTCTTTAAAATTCTAAATTATGAGTATGCCTTGTTTCCTAATATAATAATCAATTCTCGTTTAGTTTAATATTTGGAGCATTATTTCTTATGTACTTTTTCCTGTGTTTTTGTTGTTACTGAGAAGAAAGCTATATACCTTCTTCCCCATGTCATTAATATTATTCATCTCTCTAATAATTTCTCTATTACTAGTTTTTAAGCTTTATTGAGGTGTAATTGATTTACAAAAAACTGCACTTATGAATGTACACATTTTAATGAGTTTGATACATCACCACAGTCAAGGGGCTAACTATGTCCATCACTGCCAAAAACTTGTTTGTTTTCTTTTATGGATTATACAGTTGTGTGTGTTGGAGGGAAAACTTAGCATGATATATATATTCTTAATGCATGTTAAAATGCACAGTACTTTTTTGTTAACTATATGTATTATGTTGTACAAATTTCTACAACTTATTCATCTTGCATATTCAAAATTTTACACCCATTGTATAGTAATTTCCTGTTTGACCCTTGCTTCAGGCCTCAGCAGTAACTTTCTGTTTTGTGTTTGTATGAGTTGAACTGTTTTAGACAGCTTGTATTTTGTGGA
>JAJEJO010004307.1:88064-141851 GCA_020662805.1 Glaucomys volans | reverse complement strand
CCACAGTCATGGTGATCTCCTTTTCAAGGCCTGAAACAATTGTAAAACTTTTTTTCTCCAGGATATTGTTTTGAAACTCTTGTTTTCAAAATCCTCAAACTTGGATTGGTGTCCAGTTGATTATACCTTCATACTACATAAACCCTGTCGTCTCTAGAAAAATAAAAACACAGGAGAGCTGCCGGAACTTTGCTTCCTGCTGGGCATGATGGGATTGGTAGTTGGATGGAATTGGAGTGTTGTGGTGCTCGCTGGTGACACACAGAGGGAACAGAGAAGAAAGGTGGGGACCAGCAGAAGGAGGTGGGGTGGGGAAGATGACAGGCTACTACCAGAACCTCAGGCTGTGGTTTCACTTTGGATAAACAGGACACCAGTAATCCTTTGTGAAAAGCTCTAAAAGGCCCACAGACAGGAGGAATCTCTAGTGCAAACATTTCAAGCCTGGTGGCCATGGGTCTACAAACATGATTTTGCCAAAGTGACATGACTAGATGCTAATTAACTTCTGCCCATTACATTTAAGGTTTTAAAAATTGTCATGGATAATTTTGGCTAGAGACCCTTAAGAAAACTGAGGTCAATTCCTCTTACAGCTCAAGCCATGTACTGCAGGGGGCAGAAGCAGAATGCCCAGGGACTGACAAGCAGGTCTCTGTGCTCTCACTGCCTACCCGTTGGTATAATGGGGGTTGGAGATAGGGGGGTGCTTTACAATCCTCCCATGCACGGCTCTTTTTAAAAATAATTAAAACAGGCTGTTTGTTTTCTTGGAATGTAGGACAGACAATAATAAGCAAATGTGAAAATTCACAGCATAAACCACGGGGGATATTTTAATTAATGAGACATGTTGAAAGAGGAAAGATGAAGGGTCACTCTATCCATGTAAATAGTCTAAAAACAGTTATTTGCCAGTCGTGGTGGCACACACCTGTAATCCCAGCAGCTCAAGAGGCTGAGGCAGGAGGATCACAGGTTCAAAGCCAGTCTCAGCAATTTAGCAAGGCAATTTTACGCAACTCTGAGAGACCCTATCCCTAAATTAAATATAAAAAGGGCTGGGGATGTGGCTCAGTGGTTAAGTGCCCCTGGATTCAATTCCTAGTACCAAAACAAACAAACAAACAAAACAAAACAAAACAAAACAAACAAATAAAACCAGTTTTTCTTTAGGTTGGGATAATAGTGTTGTTTACTACTAAGATTTCAGACATCTTTGTATTTTGATTTAACAATTTTTTATGACACACCTACTGTGTGATGGGCACTACTATACTTTGGGAATGGAGCAATGGAACAAAGACACTGAGGCTGGATTCAAGGGCCTACATTCTAGTGGGAAAGACTGAAAAACAAACAACCCTGCACATGCAGGATCTATAATGCAGGAGCACCTGGCACCTGAGAGGTGTCACTCTGTTGGCTGTCTACTAGTAGTTACAGAACAGGTAAGATATTTTTTAAAATTGTTGATCAGGGAGATCATTTTGAAGACTGCATTTGTGTTAGACCTTTTAAGAAAGCCTAATATTTCAACAAAGATATGGAGGCAAAGTTCTCCAATCAGGCTCAGTGATGGTTGGGTAGCTTGACTTGGATTGCATGATTTGTGTATGGAAGAGTGAGAGGTCAGCTGGAGTCACACTAAGGAGTTTGGATTTTATGGAGAACCAACAACCATCATTTTTTGAGTGGGGACATGATGTGGTTGAGGCAAGTCACCCTGAAAGCTCAATTGCATGAAGTTAGGCAGGAAGCATTGTGTCAGAAGGGCTCTGGAGGCTGCAGATCAAAGAAAAGAGGGGAGCCTGAAGCCAACTGGGAAGTGTTCTAGTCCAGAGTTAGGGTATAATCCATTCCAGTAGAAAAGAAAGAAATCCTACGGTCAAATTTTAGGGATTAGGAACTAATTGATAAATGAAAAAAGAATTTGTTTACCAGCTAAGCAGCATCCAAATACTTTACTGGAGTCCGAGACTACAAAAAAGTTACTTCAATCAACTTAGTAAAAATAACTACATGCCCAATACTTTTATGGTTCTACTAGTTTCTTTGTGACAGTTTCTAGGGACAGTGTAAATTAATACCAGAAGACAGACATATGCCCTTTAGACTATTTGCATACATGCTTTGGTATTTTTTTTGTGTGTGTGTGTACATTCATAATTTCTGGATGGGGAGAAAAAAAAACCTGATAATGAATTATGTGGAGGATAAGGCTTGGCAAGTTGTTTTTTGTAAATCCTGACACACAAGCTGTTCTTTGTGACTAATATGATATGTAATAGAATTAGAGCTTTGCTTAATTCTCCCAAAGCAAGAATAGAAATTCAGAATAAATTTTGACATATTAGCTTTCATTTATGATAATAACCAGTATTCAGAGTGAAAAAGAAAACTTAAAATTTTGAGATGTGTGGAAGGGAGATTAGGTTAAGTACATAATACAGGTTATTTAAATATATTTCATTCCTTATTTATTGATATTATCTCCCCCCATTTGTTTTTTTTACCACAAAGAGTTACAAACAAGAGAAAATAAGAATTGACAAGAAGTGCTTAGCTTAGTACAAATAAATATACTATTTACATTGTGTATATTATTTATACTATATTATTTGCTTACTACCCCCCCCCTTCTATTAGTTGACAAGTTTCATGAAGACCGGTTTCTAACTATCTAGCTCTGACCTCTTCTCTGAGCTTCAGAGTCCTCTATTAGCTGCCAAACAACTTTTTTACTTGGTAGAAATGATTCCTTCACATTTTCTACCACCAATTGCTACCCTGAGCAAACCTAGTTCTCACTCAAACATCTCCATCACCAGGTTTCTCAGCCAAAAGCCTAGAATTCATTTTATTTTTAAATTTTTCATGGTACTACGGATAAACCCAGGGCCTCATGCATAAATTGCAAGTGATTTACTACTGAACTACATCTTCGACCCTTTTTATTTGTTTTATTTTGAGATGGGGTCTCTCAAAGTTGCCTATGCTGACCTAGAACCTGCCATCGTCCTGTTCCAGCCCCCCAAGTCACTGGAATTGCAGGGGGGTGGCATCAGGCCCAGCTAGAAGCCCTTCTGCCTCTGTTGTTTTGCTCACACCCTACAAACAGGAAGTCCCTGTCAGCTCTAAACCATCAAACACATCCTCAGTCTGTCTGCTTTCCATCATTTTTACTGCCACAGCCTCAGTTCAGCCACCTCTTGTTTCTTCATCGACCTCTGATCTTGCCTCCTTGGCAGTGGTACTGGTAATCAGGTCAAACCATTTCCCTGCTTAAAAACTTCTAGTGGCTTTCTATTGCGGTTGAAGTACCTTTCAAGCTCCTTACTTGGTCTGCCAAGACCTGTGGTTTCTGACTACATTATCATTTTCTTCTTTATTTACTTGAGGGAGTCAACTGTACGAGGCTTATTTCAGATTTATAGAAGTCAAATATTGTAATCAGGGTATCATCAAGACCAGGACAAATCCAGATGACCTAGAAAACTTAACAAAATGAAAGAAGGAAATGTAGAAAACAAGGTCAGATATTTTACCTAAAAAAAGTTTGTACAAGATATCCTTTTAACATATTATAGGAAAACATTGTATTTTAGAGATCACATCATTTGATCACATCAAAAAAGTGAAATAGTTTTCATAATTCTTTAATTACAATATTTTAAATATTCCATGAGGTAAAAATAAGTAATGTTTGAAAGTATGTTCCAAGTCCATTCTATTTTTGCATAGATGACTAATAATAGCAAGTGTTTTGCATATGAGTTTGAATATGGGTAAAGTCTAGAGACACTGCAAATGATAAATAGAACTATTCAGCTAAATTTTGAATGTAAACTGTAGTCAATGGCAAGAGCATGCAAGACCACTTTCCAAATCAAGCCCCACATCAAATGCACATTAGTTTCAATGTTGGACAATAAAATAATGTACAGGCTTAGCATCCCTTATTCAAAATGTTTGGGACTAGAAGTGTTTTGGATTTCAGATATTTTTAAATTTTGGAATATTTGCATATACATAATGAGATGTCTTGAGGATGAGATCCAAGTCTAAACAACAGGACTCATTAATGTTTCATATATACCGTGTACACAAAGCCTGAGGGGAATTTCATACATTTTTAGTGCACCTGCATTTCTACTAAGACCCATCACATGAAGCAGGTGTAGAATTTTCCACTCATGGCATTGTGTCAACTCTCAAAAAATTTTGGATTTTGGAACATTTAGGACCTCAGAGTTTTAGATTAGGGATACTTAATCTGTAATTAATCCTCTACCTTAGGCCATCTCTTTGTCAGGACTATAATTCTCCACTCTTACACAAAGGACTGAAAATTGACATCTTCCATGGTTGAAGGCAAGTTACCAATGAGCAAGACTATTTGTTGCATAATTTAACTTTTCCTCTTGCCTGTTTAAAAACACATATGAGAAACTTCTATAAAGAAACCTTTTAGCTTTCATTCCCTTAGGATTGCTATTAATAAGCACACCAAAGCAAGAAAGATTTGAGCTATTTTAAAATATGTAACCCATATTAATGAATTAATTACCATATAATACTTAAAGCTTTGATTATTCGTACATGGGAGCTTCCATTATTAATGATTGCTTATGAAATTAATCTTTCTAATTTCCATTATGATTCAAATTAACTTGATTAGTTGGTCTCATGATTCACATTTCTATCAACTGCTACTTTTAGTTTCTGAAGCATGAAATGACATAAAATGTCTTTGGGGGAAAAGCACTTAAAATTAAGATTTTACTTTGATGCACTAAGTAAATGAATTGAATTAGATGAATAGCAATGGAACTTCGTTTTCTTTCACACACTGTCCTCTGGTGTTTGAATGTCAACATTACATGTTAAAATGAATATCCAAAATCAAATAGAAAAAGTTAATAGCTCAAGTATGTTTATGTTTGGCCTAATCTTTATCTATCTTTTCAAGATTGTGACTAAATGGATTAAAAATTCAAATGAAGTGATAAAAATTAAATGCTTCATCATAATATAAACTAAAGACTTGTAGAATTCATATTTGGCTGACAGGATTGAGACCATCTTTTAAAGTACCTCTGGAGATTTCTTTTAAAGTGAAATCACAGTTTGTTTCACACACCCCTCACACACCCAGATTTTCTTACTTAAGACTTTTAGAGGTTTTGACAATGCAGAATTTAGTGATGATCTAGTGTGGACATGAGGAGCAATTAGGCTTATCAGAATTCTGTGATCCTAACAAATATCTGCCAATTGCTTTAATTGTACATTTTTTTCAACATCTTTCTCTTAATTGAACTGAAATTGGAGTTAAAATTTTCTAAGTGCTATTTCTTTGCTTTAATTTAGTTAATGATTTATATATGACTTATTTTAAGTATCTTTTGGATTGGATAGAGGCTGGATTTATGAATTTGTTTTTATTGCTTTTTGAATATTTTTGAGTAGTGTTTCATCTCATTTTCTTCCAAATGATGATTATAATCATGCTGCCTTTTCAAATGTCATAGATCTAATTGTATTTGCTTGGTAGAGTTGACCGAGGAAGCCCAGTGAGGTCTGTGACCAGTGTACAGGAAATGATAAATGTCAGCCTTAGGGAATTTATCATTTTATGACAAAATGTTCACTAAGGGCAAGTCATTCCAAGTAATTAGTGTGATGCCATCGGGAAAAGCTATTTTTTGAGAGGGATGTGTTTTTGCAGGTATAGGTATTTCTCTGAAGCTGGAAGAACACTTCTCAGACATACTAATGGGGGCATTCCCACCTTGGGAGTGAGAGTGGCCTGGATGACCTGTTAAGTGATTGTCAGCACTAAGAGTCTGTGACCCAGAATGTCCTTTCATAAATTTCCTGCTTCAGGGCAGTGATGAACGGCACCTGGCAAAAACCTGAACATATGATCTCCAAAATGTGTGGAGTTTCCTCTGGGAGTGATTTATACCCTAGAGGGTTAGGACTAGCAATCACTTGATGCTAGTTCTTGGAGGAACATAAGGGATTTATATAGTGGGAAAGGAATGCATCTTATGGATCACCTACATAGATATATTCTAGCCCTGTGGCTTACATCCAGGACTATCTCTCTGTGTTTGAAGGCTCATGCTTGGCCTTGCTCACTTCTGAATCCTCTGCATTAGTGAAATGTATGACATGTAATAAGCATTCAATAAATATTTGTTGATGAGTGAAAGTTGCCATGGTAACCCAAGCATTCCAATTATATTCTTGACTTTTTTCTTTTTTCTGAGATGGGCTTTCTCTATGTCGCCCAGGCTGACCTTGAACTCACAAGCTTCCTGCCTTAGCCTCTCAAGTTGCTAGGATTACAGGCATGTGCCACCAGTGCCTGGCATTCACTATTGATTTTCTTTCCCCCTTCCTTCCCTCCTTCCCTCCTTCCCTCCTTCCATCCTTCCCCACTCATTCTTTCTTTCTTTCTTTCTTTCTTTCTTTCTTTCTTTCTTTCTTTCTTTCTTTCTTTCTTTCTTTCTTTCTTCATATCTGTGCATTGGTTCATCCATTTATTTAATTTCATACCTAGAAATAAAGTTACTTCAAATTTGTGAGGGGCCAATATTAGTGGCTTCATTTTAAAAAATAAAGAACTTCTTAAAGTCTTTAGCTAATGACTTCACAAAGATGCTAAGAGAGAGATACCTGCTGATACCTGCTGATTGGCATGACATGGTGAAATCACTATGGCTTGAGGTCGGGCCTGGGATTAGGCATATTCAGAACCTAGATTTTGAAGTTCAACCATTTAATTATATTATTACCTAGAAAAATTGCTATTAACACCAATGATAGATAACATTAATTAGCTTTATTGATTAGTTTAATCATCTTTTGGGCGCAGTGTTTGAAATACCTTACCTCATTTAATCCTCATACAAATTCCTGGGGTGAATACTATCATTGTTCTCATTTTTATAGATGAAGAAATGGAGCTTTAGAGTGGTTAAGGGATTTGCCCTAAACTGGACTATTGAAATAAAAGCAAGCATGCATTTTTTAAGAATAAAACTTAGACATTGTAATAATATCTTAATACATTAGGAGAAAAAGAGATGCCAATTCATGATTACAAAAATTGTGGTTTAGCTTAATATTCACTCTTGTCATCATCTTTGTGACTACAAACCCAGTAGTTAACTTTGTGCATGTGAAACCCCAGTCCACTGTCTTCTTCCTTCCTCCCATGTGTTCCTGGCTAGTGTTGAGTATAAATCTGTTTGAGAAGGAAGGACTCTGAATCATATTTCCCTGCAGGAAGGTCCCTGTCAGTGCTGTGACTTACTTGTCTTTCATTCTGGGTGTAGGGGATGTGGAACTTGGGCTTTGATTAGCTTTAGCAATGCTGGGAAGAGTAGCATGAGTTGGAGAATGCGGCTTGCCAGATGCTGGTTGCGTGCTTCAACTTGGAGTGATCAGTAGGAATATGGAGAGGGTAGAATGTGGGACTACCTCTTCGTAAAACTGTCTTTAAACTCTACCATTCAATAATATTCTAAGCACACTCATCCTAGACTTATTTCTTTAGAATCTCCACAGGTTTGGAGTAGTATCTTTTTAAACAAGTTCCTCCAAAGATTCAGAGCAACTAGATTATGGGCACACAAATCATAGTTTTTGAAATTCAGACCTGAAAGAGTGAAGTCAAGGGAGAGAGCAGAATCTCACCAACAATATCCACATTCTATCTAAGACATCTCCAGTGTTCTGATAGATGCTTTCCTCTTGCTATGACAACTGACACCAGTGGGCTCCCTCCCTTAGGGGAGGATGGCCTACCCAGACCTAAAATAATCTTCATTCAACACAATACTATTAACACAAAGATTTCTTCAGGAGGTAATACTAATGATAATAGTAATAACAACAGTCACCAAGCACCTTCTATGAGCCAGGTGGAGTCTAAGTGCTTACAGGCATTATCTCAAATAATGCATTACATATATATGTGTAAATGTGTACATATATTATATATTTATACAGAGATATGAGGATTGTGTAGATAAAACATGTCAGGTCAGGATAGGAATTTGCATAGGGAGAAAAGTTATTTTGAGACACTAAATAATGATAAAGAGTGCTGTATACTTGTTTGTTTCCTTCTTTGTTTTGTGTCCCTCCCAGAGTCCCTGGGGACCGAGAGTTCAGGGACCACATCTGTCTGGTTTGCGACTCTGCCCATCTTCACATTTCATCCCCATTTTTTAAAATTAAAGACATAAATGAAAGAGGACTGAAATGCTCAAGGCTGGTAATAAAAAAGTATATTCTGTGAGAAACTCTAAGTGGGGAGCTACATCACAATCAAATTCAGAGTTATTTGGAAGATACACTTTGTTGACTGGTGGCACGTGATAAAATGGTATCCATCCCTTTGACTTTCTCTGCTGAGAGGAATCATGAGCAGGACACCCTCTTCCCTGAACAGAAATGTTTTGATTTATTTTGTTTTAAAATAACATAATTAATATGTAAGTTGCAATTTACATACCATAAATTTAAACTTTTAAGGTGTAACATTCAGTGGCTTCTCATATAGTCACAAAGTAGCCATTGTTATGAGAATTCCAGTGTATTCCCATCACCTCCAGAAGAAACCCTGTACCCATTAGCAGTCACTCCCCGTTCCTCCTTCCCTTCAGCCTCTGGCAACTATCAATCTACTTTCTATTTTTATGAATTTGCCTACTTTTTACATTACTTATCAGTGGAATAATATTGCATGTGTTCTTTTCTGTCTGGTTTCTTTGACTCAGCACAATGCTTTCAGAGTGCACCTATATTGTAGTGTGAAACAGTACTTCTTTCCTTCTAATTTCCATATAATATTACATAGTATGAATATTCTGCATGTCGCTTGTCCATTCTTTCCTTATTATGAGTTTATTAGTGTATTATAGTTATACGTACTAGTTATATGTACTAGTTCATTGATAAATGCGCATAACAATTTGTTCCATTTCATTTCCCCACTGTTCATCCATTCTTGAGTTGATGGACATTTGAGGTGCTTTCACTTTTCAGTTGTTATGAATATTACTGCTATGTACATTAAAGTAGGAATTTTTGTGTGAACATACATTTTTATTTTTCTTGGAATTGCTGGGTCATATGATAAATATGACTTTTTTTTTTTTTTTTACTTTTTGAGGAACTTTGATATTGTTTTCCAAGGTGCCTGCACATTTTTATGAAAATACCAAGGAAGGTGTGTCCCAATTTCTCTACATACTCTCCAACATTTCTTATTTGTCTGTTTTTGCAGTGCTGAGGACCAAACCCAGGACCTGGCACATGCTAGACAAACATTCTGCTGTTGACCCCTATACTCAGCCATATCTTTCTAATTTTAGCCATCCTAGTGGACATGAAGTGATATCTCATGGTTTTAATTTGCATTTCCCTAATGACTAATGAGGTTGAGTAAATTTGCATGTGATTATTGGGCATTTGTATTTTTTTGGTGAAATATCTATTAAAATCTTTATCCTTTTTTATAATTGGGTCATTTGTCTTTATTGTTGAGTTGTAAGTATTCTTTATATATTCTGAATGCAAGGCTGTTATTGCATATATAGTTGCAAATATTTTTTCTATTTTATGCATTGTTTTTCATTTTCTTGGTGGTGTCCCTTAAAGCATAAAGGTTTTTAGTTTTAATGATGTCCAATTAATCATGTGTTCTTGTTAGTGCCTTTGATATCATATTTAAGAAACCAGGGCATGATTCAAGGTCCAAAAATTTATGCTTATGATTTCTTTGATAAGTTTTATAGTTTTAGCTGGTACATTTAGGTCTATGGTTAATTTTGAGTGAGTTTTTAATGTATGGAGTGAATTCTTTCTTTCTGAACCTTCCCTGCTCAAAGTAGACCATTCTTTCAGTTTACATGGTCTTCCTTCATGTATGGAGTAGGCTGCAAATCTCTTTTACAACAAACCTTCATTATGCAATTTTCTGGGTCCTGCTCTTCTGGTGCATTGATCAGATAAGTAGGCTGTCTTTTAAGATAACTTCTATAGATTGACAACCTGTTTGACATGTGTTGAGTCTTTGAGAGAAAATGTGATTCCAGGTTCCTCGAGGTGGAGGAATGGATGGGGTGATTTAACAGTGGTTTCCTAAGTGCTGGCCATACAGAATAGATTGTTCTACTTTTGGGCCTGGTGAGAGTTTGTAAGATAGTAAAAGATATAGCTTTGCCTAAACTAAAGGGAAAGTTGTGACCAAGAAAATAAATATCTGGGTAGTCCTTCACTTTCTGGCATCTTAGAAGAAAGTTTTCTCCATGTCAACTCGAATTTGTAGCTGACAACTGGGGGTTTAAGAGAACACTTGCAGGAATGTATGTGATTTCTAACTAGGTTACAAATTTACTCTTGCAGATAATTCAAGGTGATCTAGGCAATTAGCTGGTGAAGACTCACAGGGCTGGGCTTCCCAGGGCCTCCTGGTAGTGAAGACAAGCCATGTGTTCCTGTTAATTGCTCCCAGGGTTGTAATCTAGAGTTAGAAGTTGACTAGTTCTCTGCAGATAATTCTCATTTGGCAACTGAGTTTTCCCAGATCAACAAAGCATAAGGTCACTAACTCTCAGGAGATGGGAAAAGGCACATCTTTTTAATTAAGTCTTATTTGTTGGGAGTGACTAGAGATCAGGAACCAAATGAGCTTCTTTCTTTCATTTCAAATGAGCTTATTTTCTAATTACTGCACTTGACTGATTTGCAAACACAATGGCATGGTGGTTTTCATACTTCTAACAATCAACAAAAAAACCCAGCATTTTTCTTCAACTAGAATTAAAATAATTTCCTAAATTTATGACATCCAATATTTTATTTGTGTTTTCATTTAAAAAATCTTGTTGTCCTGTATCATATAAGCAGAAAGTATAGATATTTAAAATGGAAACATGCAACATGGTTCAGAAAAGAGGAACTTGAACATGCAGTTTTGATGGATTTCCTCTATCTGGATTTAGATAACTGATGTATTATTAATTGGGTTGAAGATCAATTATTAATTGTCAATTACTACCAAGCAGGATTATATCTAGAAAATTGTCAAACTTTCTGTCAATTACCTGTTTTAAAAAGTTTTGGCTTATATGTGGATTTGCCATAAAATCAATGAAGCTTAACTTTTATAGTCTTTCTTTTGCCAGAACTCTTTCTAGTCCTGTATCCAGTTTTCTTTTTGAAATAAATCATTTAGTAAAACCTTCTCTAAAATATATAGATTTCAGATTTCACAAACCTAGCGTCACCTCTTTGAGCTAGCTAAGTCTCCTTTATTTATGTGAGCTATTTTTAAAATCATAAAACCAGGTGATTAAATGCAAATGATTCCCCAAATAATTACTTCAAGTTATGTAAAGAGATGGCAAAGGAGAAATCCTTGGATTCCTGTATAATCCATCTTTAAAAAGTATATCAAATTATTCATTGACTCTTATTCTCTTGAGCTTTAAATCTACAGTATATCATTGAATGAGCTGTCAAGGTCACTGGCCAGAAATTTTGGTTGTCTTCATGATTAGAGAACTCATGAAGATGAAATCTTAAGGTGGTTTTGATTTGCATTTCTCTTATAACGAGTGATGTTGAACATTTTTTCATAAATCTGTTGATTGCTTGTAGATCTTCCTCTGTAAAGTGTCTGTTCATTTCCTTGGCCCATTTATTGATTGGGTTATTGGTGTTCGTGGTGTAAAGATTTTTGAGTACTTGGTAGATTCTGGAGATTAGTGCTCTGAAGAAACCAGTCAACTTTTCTTGGTGGCTCCACATCCTGTACCATCTAGAGTCATCTTACCCTAGTGCCACATCCTGTCTTGGTTGTAGATTCTGAATGTGTACAACAGGCTTAGATGACTTTCCTACTTCAGAGATGTCAAGTGAAGGTCAATGGAACAGGTCCTCTTAGGAAAACAAGATTTAAAATGAAGAGAGGTTTAAAAAAACAAGGTTTAAAAATGAAGAGAATTCTCTGTAAGATCTTTGAGGATTGGACTATATCTGTTTATCTTTTAGCCTTCAAACTTAGTGTAGGGCCCGGTATATAGTAGAGTCTCAGTAAATATTTGCAGTGTAAATCATTAAATTAGTGGGCTTTAATTTCTTCCATTGCCCACATATATTACTTGAGGTCCTGCTAGCTATTGTAATAGTAACCCTGAAATCTCAATAGTACTGCACGAAATGAGTCTATTGCTTATGGAAAATCCAATGAAGGGGGTAAGGAGGACAAAAGGGAATTATTGAGGGCTTCTGTCTGACAGGCTTGGCTATCTTAAACAGATGACTTCTGATATCATCATCCCCAGGATCTGAGGCAGAAAGCAAGAGTCTGCAGAGTTGCAGAGAAGCTCTAATGGACCAGGTCTGGAGGTACAGTTCACCCTTCCTTTGTGTTTCATTGAGAACCCAGTCAGCTCCAACTACTACAATGAGGCAGGGAAGTGGGGCCCCTGCCTGGCTAGCTGCCTCCCAGGGACACCTTTGTGGCAGAATGCAGGTGGCTTCTCTGCTGCTCTGCAATACAGGGTCTAACTGGAGAGAGAGAGAGAGAGAGAGAGAGAGAGAGAGAACGAGAACAGGTGATCCAAGGCAGAAATGATGTGGCATGTGACGAGAGAGGAACAAGGACCAAAAGAATTTCCAGAACATCAGTTAGAGAGATGAATGGGAACACAATATGGCTGTAAAGTAAAAATAGAAGCAATTAATGTGGGAAATGTCCTTTGATCCTTTTGTACAAAAGCAGAGCAGCATGCTTAAAACCCTTCTTCAGGTATCTTTTGCCCACATTTTTCTCCCTGGACAAAACCCTTCTATTCATTTTCCATGCTTCACTCTGCCAGAGAGACTGTGAAAGCCTTTCAAAAGCTGTTTTCAGTCTTGACTTTGAGTAAGAATGCTATACAATACCAAATCTTCAATATCCGACTTATTCCAGTTTCACCTTAGTGATGTTACTCTGAGAAACTTCATGGCTATGAAAAGAAAAAAAAAAAGATGCAAGTATCACATATTTAAAAAAAATGGCTGTCGCCCATTAGCAATAATTTTTTTTTTTTTTTTTGGTTAAGTGCTATTCTTTCAGTGACCTGGCAGTCTTGGAAGTAGGATGGATTTCTAAAGAGGGAGTCTTCATGCAGGAATGAAGGCAGCAGTCTACTTCTGGAAATAAAATTGTGCTGGAATACTTGCAAGTGAGTCAATCTCAGTGTGAACAAATTGTTTGAACAATAGACTTAATTAACTTGTGTTTATGTCTTCCATCACAGCAAGTGTGAAGTCCCAGGGCACCTGCTGATACACCTGAGCTCAAGCCCGACTCAAGAACGACTTCCAGAAGAGTGTGAAAAATGACTGGAGCATTAAATAAGGCCATGGCAGTACAGTAGCTTGCAGGGAAACCACCAAAGGGAAAGGAAATGTAGGGCTGAGTCTCCTGGAGCTTTGTCTACTGTATTTCTTTTAACTTCAAAAGAGTATTTAGCACTAATGGAAGTGCAGTTTGGTTTGGCTTGTAACAAAGGCTGTCTCCATTAGCAGATGCATGCTGCTTCTAGAAGATAAAGGGGAGTGTCAGGAATGTAAGGTCTAACTGGCATGCCTGGGGACCTTTCTCATTGTCTAACCCGAGGGAGAGAAATCCCTTGCTTGTGCATGGCACAAATTTGGGAAAATGCTGAAAGAGCTTTATCTCAGGTTTAGTTCTCCACTTAAACAGCATTAAATACTTCTCTCTTCGGAAATTCTTGTCCTAAGCTGGACTTGCCTTCATTAAAAGCTCCTTCTTCTTAGACTTTTTTAGTGTTTATGGTAATGTGTGTTAAATATGGAAATAAAATGCCTGGGGACAGAGTACAGAGTACAGACATAACTTCTTGTCTAGTTGTGTTTCAAGCTTGGTTTCATCCACTAATGATTGGGTTATGAAATTCACTTGGGTTTCCTATACATTAGAAAAAAGATCCAATCTACTTATTATTAATCTTACTGATGAGACCAACTGCATTCAATGTTAATGATGCAATACTTACTTGGTAGACAAATAGCTCCCTCTTCCAAATTCTTATTTTCTGCCAAAAAACTGTTGACAATTTATGACCTGTTTTGGAAAGGAAATTGTAACTGTTAGGTAGAACTTTTTGAAGTTTTAGATGAATTCTAGGAGAAGAGACTAATTGAAGATAGTATAGCAGCCTTACTTTCATTGAAAACACTGATTAAAATGCTGACCTATAATGTGTATGCTTTTTCACATGATATATTCATTCCTCAAATATCAGCAAGTGGTCAAAAACAATTGAGCACTTTCTCCATGACCAGCACTTGTACTGGGAGCTGCTCATTCAAAGATGAACAAGACAGCCACAAGAAGATTAGAGGGGAAAGCAATCTCATCTGTAAGTGGTCTTTCTATTATTTTTCCAAAAATATGTTGATTAAATGTGACCTTGGGAATAGATTTCATGAAGTTATCCTACATTGTCCCAGGTAACTGCCAGCCTTCACAGAGTTGACCCTCTTTAGCTATTGAAGCAAATATGATACTTACACAAACTCACTCCCCAAAATATTATCGAGACACTACTTTGCTCTGGAAGCAGTGATAGGTGTTAAAGAACACACGGTTTTCTCCAGGAGTTACTTGGAGGGAGAGAGACATGTAAACAGTAAGTTTAGTGGGAATAGCTTAAATATAAAATGTGAAGGAAGTCCAGAGGAAGTCATGTGATTTGTGCTACCTGGAGAGAGCTATGGAGGTGAGGAGATGTTTGAAGTAAACCTTAGAAGCTGAATGTGAGTGAAGAAGAGAGACATGAGTGAGCAGGTGAAGGGGATGATAAAAGGAAAGGACTTGAAGCAAGAGAAGGCTTGAAAGCAAGAGAGTAAGAAGGCTCTCACTCTTAGAAAAGAGTGAGAGGCTCTGTGGGACCAGAGCAATGATTTCAAGGCCCAGAATGTTTGTTGTGCACAAGGGCAGAGAAGCAGTAATGGACGAGGGCGGGCATGTTGCTCTAAGGAATATTCAAAGGTATTTTAAGTTGCCGTGTATAGAAGGAAAAATCTGGTGGTGATAGCAAGATTTTAAAACTCTCCAGGAAAGAGTTGCTGGGAGCCTAGGAGGGAGAATGAAAGGCAAAGATGCCACAGACAGGGAAGTGGACTAGGCTTGATGAAAATAAACTCGTCGATCACTTGAGTAGAATGGGCAAGGCTCTGGGAGCTTACAAAAGCATTCGTGACAAGGGACCTAAGTGCTAGACGAGGCCCAGGTTAGTTAGTCATAGTGAACCAGTTGGTTTGGGGGAGGAGTTGATTTAATGAAAGTGTCTGAGCTTATAAAGTATTTGAGTGGAAAGACAAGCTATGGAAGTAATTCAGTGGCAATTGAGAATGTTTAAAATAAAATTTCTTACTGATGCTATGCCCACTGTCAGACATAGAGGTGAAGATCAGTCAAAATGGCCTGCTTTGGCCTGCCTGTTTAACATTATGGAAATTGCTTTTTTATTTCTTCCCAATTTCAATCTCCTTACACATTACACACCCCAGCTAGACTAAGGGGTACCAGATCTATGTTCCCTGCCAGTTCTAATACCAAAGACAGTATCCTGAGAAAACAAATTTTCAATTACCCTTCAAAGCAATAATCCTTGCTGTATATATCTTGTATGTCAATTCTCCCTTGATGCTCAAAATGAACCCATGATTTACATCCTGTCGAGAAACTGGGCTTAAAAGGTGTAAGAAGCCCTACATTTGAGAGTATTTGCTAACAGAAAACCCTTCTTAGAACTACTTTTTTCCTCTTAATTATAATGAAAATTGGATTCTCAATTCTACTCACTTTCTAAATTTATACTGATTAGAGACCACAGCTATCCAACTTGTCTTGGCATAATGGTGTGGCTATTTTGACAATAAGTGACAATAATACAATTCCAAATAGTGTAAGCTTTTTTTTAAATAGGGAATTTATTTCTCAGAAGAATTTGAAGTTGAGAGGTATATTGCAGGATGGTTTCTTCCATAACCAGATGCATAGAAGGAATTAGGAGGGCAAAAGTATGATTGGGTTGTCACACTGATGAAAGGGAAAGGGAGGAAGCAGGCTTGAAGAAGCAGGGAGAGAGCTGACAGTCAGCAGTGCAGATCCAACAAAGTCTCTGCTACCCAATGGGTCACTCTGGAAGAGTCCTGCACCAAGGAGGAATGGCTAAGACCATAGTTCCTGAACTGGAGCATAGATGCTCCCGTTTATCATTGTGAGCATACAGAGCACTGTTTTTAATTTTCCAGAAAAACACAGAAACATATGTTTGACACTATACAAACTACCACTGTTAACTTCTTTGGACCTACCTATTTAATAGAGGGTAGGCATTTCTTTTGGCTTAGTGGATACCACACAAAATTACAGAGATACTAAGGATGCCGTGCTAGGACCTTCTACCTGAGGACCGTGGGAAGGAAAGTGACCTTGGCTATCACTGCTTGCTTAGGCATTGGCTGGGGCTTCCTGAGAAGAATGTGACCTCAGTCTGAAGGCTGGTGGGCCTTGTTGAAGTTAAGAGCTAGAAGCCATGATCTCTAATCACAACCAGCCATGCGCTCACAGACAACTGGCCCCTCTTGAAAACCAGCTAAGGGGTGAACCTCCGCTCCGCTGTAGGTGGATCTGGACTCAGGTGCGGCTGCATCTAGAGATTTGTCCTTTTTGACTTCATTTTCTGACTGCAGATGGGCTTTCTGCATCCTAAGGACAGAGTGAGTTTTTGGCAGGAGAGAGATTAGGCAGGGAGTGTGGGGAGTAGATTCCCAAAGGATGTGGAGGTTACAAATGAAAACAAAAAACAAAAAAAAACAGACAGCTGATTGTTCCAGGTTGGAGGCAATATAGTTTTTCTGTCTGGCCCAGCACCTTTTCCAGCAGCCCAGCCATTCAGATTGATTCAGTTCTTCATTGTAAGTAGACACGATCATCAGTGGAATTATTAAGAGAGCTGCAATCAGTAATTCCCAACAATTTTATGGAGACTGAGGAACTGTTATGCAGTTCTAATATCCACGAACCCCCAGGGCCCTCCCATTCTTTGACAACTCATTTTCAACTCAAGAATGTGTCCCATGGTCTTAGTGTGACTATTAAGTCACTAGGACAGGCTTATGCATAAGCGTTTTTTGTGTATCAAGCCTTGTATCTCACTTGCAAACTGCTTCTTATCTAGATGATGAAAAGCAATTTCAGTAGTACTTAACTTAATTGGCTTGTGACCAGAGAAGGACCCTGGGCCCTTCTTATAGAGCCTGGGCAGTGTACCTCACCCTGGCAATTCTAGAAAGTTCTCATTTTGTAAGTTAACTCACTACCTTCAATCCCCCATTATTTCTAAGCTGGAAAGTGGGCAGATTCTCTGCACATTAGACAAGGTTTTCAGAACCTAATCTTGCCAGTCACTGAAAGAAAGTTTTAAGTTCTCTGCTGTTGTTGAGCTTTCTTTGAATACTGTGCTAAGTTTCTGACCTGGCCAACTTCTTCACATATTTTCGTCCCTCTTCCTCTGGAGCTGCATGTATTCGTGGTCACATTCGCACACTCTTCTCCAGTTCACATTTACATATTTAAAAAGTAGTATTCTTTTTTTTTTTTTTTTAAAAGAATGGCGTGTTTATTTCACTGTCCACTTGGTCAGAGCAGACTTCATTTTTTCTTACTTTTGCAAACTGGTTGTGATTCAAAGAGCCCTGTGTACACATCGACTTTGCCAAAATTTGTTGTGCAAAGGCTCATGTCCTTGTTTTGAAGGCTCATGTCCTCCCTTGTCTCTGTTTCTTCACCTATAAAATGAGGAGGAAGCTTTATGAGTCCATGTATCCCAGTATTTCAAGCTTCATGGGTGTGTTTCTTGCTCTGAAGGAACATTTTCCTGCCACTACCTGGGGTAGGGTCCTCTTCTCCAGGCTCTTTCTTCCATCTGGCCTTTGTGTCTCCATCCCCATATCTGGACTCAGAAAGATGCTTCTCTGGAAGCTACTAGGGCAACAGCAGGGAGCAAATTTACCTGTCTCTCTCCCACGAGGATTGTCTGCTGTCCCTGTGGGAAGTGCCTGTGATAAATGCAAAACAGGTGCAAGGTCCCTCTTGCTACCAAGCTCAGCTGTGGTACCAGACCCTATTTTTTGATGACTCTAGCCAGTGGTACTTATGCAGCCTATGGGGAAAAATATAATCTACTTTCATGTGATCTGATGGACAGTAAATCCTATGCCTGGTTTCTAATAGCTCAGGGCCAAGAGAACCCGGCCGCTTAATAGGAGAGTCTGACCTGGGTGTACAGGCCAGCCCCATGAGAAGAATAACCCCCAGGAAGAAGGGCAGGCAGATTTGTGACTTCAGTTTTCACTTGAACAGGAGGCTGATTAACATAAAATTAATTTTATTGTGGTTAGCAACCAGCCCTGAGTTTATTCGCTGTAAAAGAATTATAGTAATTAGTGCATCCAGCCAGCACAACAATACAAATATTCTGTGGCATTTGTGATTTCCAGTGGTGCATTTGCTACCTGGGCAATTCTCCTTCTGAGTATCTGTTTCTCAAGAACATGGTTCTTAATAGCTTTGACTTGACATTTATATCTTGAGCAAAACTGAAATGGGCAGCTGAAGACTAATTATGCTAAACATTCCAACAAGCATAATTACCAGTGCTCCAGCAGGAGGCACTGAAAGAAACTTCTCAGTGTCTTTTCTTTTACTTTCTTTTTTTTTCTTTAATTTCTCCCCCCTCCTCCTCCTCCTCCTCCTCCTCCTCTCCCCCTCCTCCTCCTCCTTCTCCATCCTCAGTTCCTTATTTTAAGCATATTTAATGGAAGCTGATTGCCCTATCCTAATGATTCCTTTTTTGCATAATCTACACTGCAATAACCTAGAAGCATTTTTATTTCTGCATAATTTTAAATTTTGGTTTCTGCTCTGGTAGTTTCTCTACATTCAGAGATTAAAGTGATCACAGAAAAAAACAAAAAACAAAAAAACAAAAACAAAGTCTAGCCTGAGTGCCAGGCATGGAGGTTTTTGAGCAGAACCTCCTGGCTTGTTCTAAGAGCTGTGTGTGCCATGCAATGCAGCGCCTCCCTGCTTGGTGCTGGAGTTGATTGCAGAGAAGAGGAGGGTACACACAGGCACTCTTGCAAATTTAGTTTCTATCAAGTCAACAGCAAAATCCAGAAAGGAGCTTTTCACTAGCAAATGCTGATTATAATGAAAAACTCCCAACCATATACACAGGAGGAAAACAGACATCCAAGTACTGAATTGTAATTTCCTGTGGATCACAGTTGGCAGCATTTGATGGCACAAGTCAAGGACCTTATAGGCAAGATTATCTAGAAAATCCCTAGCTTCAGAAGCCAAAATCCTTTAAGTCTTCAGTATTTAAATGCAGCTGTATTGCTGATTAGATGTCAGAACTAGAGCACACTGAAGTGCCCTGTTTAGTGATTAACTCAATGGACCAATTTGGCTTTCAGATACTTCCACGGAGGAAGGACAAATTTGCATACAGATTTGGAAACAGGACTGTCATCTTTCTTGGTAATGCAGGGACCAGGGGATGCAAAACTTGCGAATGCCATAAAATCTCTTTTCCCACAATTGTCTTATTTCAAATTTAATCTCTTAGTGAATCATCTTCATCACTGAGAGTGACATAACCATAGGGATGTTGCTAGGAAGAAATCTATCTTGTTTTTTGTGCTTTATTGATTAGTGTATCCCACTCTTTCTGCCGTATGGGAATCAGCACTCAGAGTAAACTGTCAACTCTGTACTATGGATTATAGTTTTTGGCCCTATGTGAGAGTTCCCTAGTGCAAATTTGCATTTTTTTCTGCTTTGATTATAATTAACCAACCTAGTGCCACATACACTTTGGGTACAATGTGAGAACTCCCTACCACATAAATACCTGTAAGTCTCAAATGTCTGATCCCCAGACATATGTAGCCAGGGCCTCCTCTGCCATCCCATAGCATTGTGGGCAACAGAGAGCCAGGAAATAGGTGTGAATTGCTTTAACTAGGAAACTCAGCCTGTCTCAGCCAACAGGGGCATTTGATCAGGCTACATGGAACATGTCTCTGTGACTGTGGAGGCCCATCCTCAATTTGGAAACTGCATTTCCATTAAAAGTACTAAACAGAATATAGAAAGGACCAAGAGAGAGACAGTTAATCTCTAAATCCCTGAATATATGAAAATCCACAGTAAGTGATGAATAGCAGGTGTTTATTAGGGGCATTAGAAGTAAGCAAATGCAGTCAATAGAGACTATAGATTAAATCTGAACTGTGAGTACCTGTAGACACGGAGAATATTCTGAAGATAGTAAAGAGGAATCTAATACCAGGAAACAATGATGTGGCACACCTTGGTAAGGGTCAGAATAGCAGGTTCTCTCCTTTAACATTTTCAGGGCAAGGGCAAAAGTACAAAGAGAGGCTCACATACTATATGTCCAAATATTTTAATATTAACAATCAGTTTTCCAAACTGATAAATAAAATGTGCTTGTTCTACCTCTCTATTTTGACATACATACTGTCATTAAGATCTGGGAGATCAGGTTCCAATTGAGACCCCTCATTTTCCTTAGGCCGACAACCTGCTGGCTCCATCCTACATCCTGACGGTCCTCTTGTTCAGATGATGCTATCCAGTAAACAAAAGGCAGATCTGTCACCAGATTGCTTCCTAGTATTTCCTCACTTGAATTATCTTTCCCATCCTGGCTGGAAGACTGAAAGCCCACACAACAGGAGGCCGCAGAAGACAGGTTATTTCCAAAGGCTGAAGGTACAGTGCTGGGTTGTCTCCCAGATTCATGTCAGATCCATCACTTTTTGGGAGCAGCAAGTGGTGGGCAATGGGCTTCCTCCTGGAGGATGGAAGTTGCTGCCCCTCTGTGGAAGTTTCAGTAATGGTCTCTAAGTCGCATCTCTCTGAATGACTTCGAAGAATTGCTGAATGCAATGAGTTCCCAACGCCTTTAAGAACCATACATGGGTGCAATGGTGGGCATGCCTGTAATCCCAGTACCTCCAGAGGCTGAGGCAGGAGGATTGTAAGTTCAAAGCCAGTCTCAGCAACTTAGTGAGGCCTTAAGCAATTTAGCGAGACCCTGTCTCAAAATAAAAATTAAAAAGGGCTGGGGATGTGACTTGGGAGTTAAGTATCCCTGGGTTCAATCCCTGATACTGAGCAAAAAGAATCATATGTAGTTATGTCTGACTATTTTTGTCCTGTAACTGCCAACAAAATATTTTTTAAAAATAATCTCTTTCTAATGAGTTGTATTTCTTACTAATATTATTTTAGGCCCTTTTTCTTCATGACACTTTCCTTCTGCCTACTTCCCCTGTGGGCTTGATTCCGTTTTTACAGCAATTTGGAGCCCACCACCTGTTTTCAGCTCCTTCATGGCATTCGATCAACAGATAGGCTAACACTATAGACTCATCACATAGGTCTCAACTACAAAACTAAGTATAGCAGGAGTACCGAAATAGAACCTAAAATATCAAACTTGTTTTTCTTCATTCTGAGTTGATTACCTATTGCTTTTTATTGGACTCTAGTGGCCAGCAGTTTCTTTCTATTTCTCTTAAGATTGCATGATATCCCTGATTAGGGACTTGGTATGATAGAGGGAGCATCTTCGCATGACATTTATTTTTTGAGAAAATTCCATGAGAATTGAAGAGCCCCATCCTAGGTGCTCACCTCCAGTGCTTGGTTACCTCTGTGGATGCTTACCCCTCTGGGGTTGCTCAGTACTTTTCCATAATATACCTAGGAACTGTAGTGTCCTGAGAAGAAATGAATAATTCAGTAGGCAAAAAAATTCAAGATAAACTATTTTGGAATTGCAAAAAGTTGAAATAGGTTGAGAAATGCTTCTACTTTATTACTCATCATCAAAAAAGGGCCTGAAAGGACCCTCAAGAGTTGACACAGATAATATGTTTTCATTTTTGCCCAGGGTGATGCAATAGTCTGGAGAAGACAAAACATACAGGTTCTCCCAGTACACACGGTGGCTGCAGAACCAAAGCCCTTCTGCTTTAAACTTGGCCCGGGGCATTGGTGTGACTCTCTGCTCAGTCATAGAGCCCCAGCATTTTCTTCCTCAGATGTTTAGCAATTTTACACCTCATGCAAATATGTACCCGGGAGGGAAGTTGCTCTCGAGTAAATGCTCCTTTATAGTATTGGATTTGGCTTTGGTTCCTATGGAGCAGTTTTTACCAGCTTTACAAACAGATCAAAGCTCTTTAAACCCATGCTGCAGGCTTTGATTCATGTGTGACGCCTGCCAGCCTCTCCCAACCAACACTTGCTCTCACTTGGCTCCACGTGATTGCACGCACACGGACCCGCGGTTGAAGATCCCAGGGTCCAGCTATTGGTATCATGTGATGAAAACAGACTTGAACTGAAAACTCACAGTCCTGTTGGTTAGGTGGTAGGTTTTAGGAGGCATATGAGAGTCTGGAATTCTGCTTTATTTGCTTTACATTATGAGAGATTTCTAACTCAGAAGACCAAGATGAATATAGGTCAGTTGAGGGATGGAAGATTTTCTCATAAGATGGCTTCAGCAGGAGCAGCTAGGTTTTTTTTTTTTTTTTTCATGAATGCTCATCTTCTGGTTTGGACATCTGTTGTTTTTTCCTGTTCTTTTTCCCTTCTCCCTTCTGGTTTATGCTTCTAGCTTTCCTGTTTCCTGAGTGGAAACTTCTCTCCCAAGAAGGAAAGAATGAGGAGGCACTTATTATCCAAATTCTTCCTTGCTGTGTGACCTTGGGCAAGATATTCAGCTTGTCCAGGTGTCAGATTTTTTATAAGTATAATGATGCAGCTCCCGGGGTGATAATGAGCATTAAGTAGGGCGGTGTTCGTGAAGTACTTGGCATAGGGCCTGGCTCTTGGTAAACATTGAACAAATTAAAGCTCTTATTATAATGAAAATGACATTATAAGCCAGCGAGGTATTGATTTACTCACTTGCTATTTAGCTTCTATTTGTTTACCTGCTACAGGTGTCCTGGAAGTCCTTAGGAAAGAGACCATGTGCCTCAGGATCCCGACCTCATTGGCTGAGGGAGGTGGGCTGAGTGCAGGCCTATGAATGCTGTCTTCTAAGGTAGTTTATAGGTTTTTACTGAAGAATTGCCCTCAGCAGACAT
This sequence comes from Glaucomys volans, assembly GCA_020662805.1. Classification (NCBI taxonomy): domain Eukaryota; kingdom Metazoa; phylum Chordata; class Mammalia; order Rodentia; family Sciuridae; genus Glaucomys; species Glaucomys volans. Next base: position 118,541 of record JAJEJO010004307.1, on the reverse strand, counting down.
CCAAACTGAAGCCCAAGCCTTGAGGGGCCTGGTGAGGATGAGGATGTCAGCTGACTGCTCCTCAGGATGCAGTCACCCCCCATTTCTCAGTTATATCCATGGAATAATCTTTCTTTTACTGCAATAAGGAAACATCCTCCCCTGTGCTCCCTTCTTCCCTTCCTCCTTTTTCGGAGAATCAGTCAAGGTTTAAACCTGTTCTTAAAGCTGCTTAGGGAAAGGTTGGTTGCTTTTCCTTTCTTTGTCTTACAGTTTGCTGGATGGGTGAGACCCTTTCTTCATATCCTTTTCACCATGTCAGTTCTCAGAGTGTAGACCCCACCAGCAGCATCAGCATCACTAGGAATTTGTCGAATATCCAAATACCTGAGTCCCCCTTTCCCCCAACACCAAGTGCAGCAGACCTCTTATGTGGGGTTCAGCCATCTGGGCTTTAAAAAGTCCTGCAGGTGATTGCAGTGCTCACTAATGTCTGGGATCCATTGTTCTATTTCCATCCAGGCTTTTGTAACACTCTTCTCTGTGATTTGTCCAATGAAGTTCCCAATGTGACAGTCATTCTTGTCTAACTACTCTAGTGTTGGGTGCACAATGCCCTCTGGGAGGAGAAGCTATTTGCCAGTATCTGGTCCTGCAGGGACTCCGCTTACTTCTGTCCTAACTGGCTTCTCATCTTCCCTCAGCATCCTAGCCACCCACCTCCCTTCAGTTGCCAATCTCCTCTCTCAGGAACTTGTCCATCGCAAAATGAACCTGATGCTGCTTCAAATATGCCACAGTGACCTTTCTGGATTTTCCCAATCAAATCTGTCCAGATTTTTCTACACATTTGAAAAAACTCTCTCAATTATAATTCAATTAAGGATGCCACTTGCAGCTTTGAGGGTCTTACTAGTGTTTGAGTCTTGAGTTCTTTGCCCCATGAGGGATTACTCTGCCAGGTCTCCAAACGTGGCTTCTCTTCCCTATTAGTCTCTTCAGGCCTCAGAGTACTTTCCTAAAAGTAGTGAGACCTGAGAGACTCTTCCTATGACACGATCTGCCTAGTGCATCCTCCAATGCTGTGTTTGCTGTTGACATTCATTGTCCAAGATCTCAATCCCCCCAGAGGAAACACTGCTCTGCCCCAGCCCCTGGCTCAACTTGCCTTGGTTTTCTTCCAGAGCACTTGCCATGATAGAACACGGACAGCTTTACCCCCAACTTTTAATCTAGGAAAATTCCAAACCCACAAAAAGTGGATGGAATAGTACCAAAAAAAGATTTTATATCCTTTTCCTAGATTCTACAGTTATTGACATTTTGCTGCATTTGCTTTATCTTTTCACACACACACATACACATACACACACACACACGTGCACGCGCACACACACACACACACACACATACACACACTTTTTTTCTCTGAACCATTTGAAAGTAAGTCACAGACACCATGGCACTTTATCTCTAAGCATTTCAACCTGTATTTTCTAAAGGTAAGGACATTCTCTGACACAACCACAACATCATTATTATCTTATTATTATATGATATAAATGTATACTTATATATACATTATCTAGCTGTCTCTAGTCAAATCACTGAGTTTCCCAATAACTGTCATATGATATCATGTTTCTTTAGTCTCTCTTAATACAGAATATTTAGAATTCATCTGGTGCCGATTTTAATCTGGAAACTTAATCTTTTCATCTAGAAATCTAAATTTTCCCCCACATTTCATCTTCCATGTACTGGTATTTTTGAAGTGTGTACATGCCAATTGTTTTGTGGCCTCACAATTGGATTTGTCTGATTGGTTTTCTCATGATTATATCCAGACTAAACACTTTTGGCCAGAATACTGCATAAGCATGTTCTTTTCATACCCAATTATTGTTGAGGCCTGTTGAAATGGAGGCCACAGAAATGGAGCAGAGGGCTGGGGTTGGGGCTCAGTGATAAAGCACTTGCCTAGCATGTGAGAGGCACTGGGTTCAATTCTCAGCACTATATAAAAAAATAAAGATATTGTGTCCATCTACAACTGAAAATATTAAAAAAAAAAAGAAATGTAGTAGAATGTATTAGAATCCAGAACCATATAGCAGGAAAGGACCTCTCCATCTGATCCAGTCACCTCACATTACAAAAGCACAGGAGTCGGAGCTTGTCCCACCACACAACTGGGGGCTGTTATCTGTGGCCAGCACACCCTCGGTTCAACTCTTCTAAGATGTCAGCACCCACTTCTTCAGCTTTTCAGGATCCTCATGAGTGTGGGATAAACACGGGCATTTGGGGCAGTTGACATATTTAGATAGACGCCAGAGTGTTTGACGGCCAAGACTTTTCTTTCCTCCGATTTGAAGTCTGGCTATCTTCCTAGTGACCTCTGAGAGATACTCAAGAAGCAGCTAATGCTTGTTTTCAACAGGAAAGACAAATTTTATGAAGAGAGCGGCCTTCTGCCCAGCTCCAGAAACACTTCTAGGTTAAGAGAATCAGCAGCCCAGCACTTCTGAAGCTATTTATGTCAATTTAAAAGGCAGGTGTTTTTCCACTGACCTGTTTTCAGTGCTATCATCCCATTACCTTGACACTATCCTCTGGAGTTTTGCTTTGTTTGGGAATTTTGAATTCCTTTATTTGTAACAGATCAAAAGCTATCTGGCACACATACTGCGTTTGGACGAAAGGTCTTTGATGGATCTCGCAGCCTTCCTGAACACGCTTGTCCAAATAGTTCCCAGATAACCACTCACAGTCCACCCACTGCCTGATTTTAAATAGCAATGCTATTCATAGATCTTTAAATCCTCTCCCTAAGAGATCGACTGGTAACTTTGTCAATGAATAGAAAAAATGTGACTTTGAAATGTGTTTTGTGAGACTTAACAGGTGCCCGATGCCGTCAAGTGGGTGTCTTCATTCAACTCAGATTCCTGTAGAACGTCTTAGTGCATGGGCGTACTAAGTAGTCTGGGTGGTGGGTTGCATCCCACAACTTCATCTTCATGACTTTTACATGCTAGACAATGGAACAGTGCCTAGGCTGAGAACTATGAAGAATTGGAAGAGTTCATGGCAGGAACCAATAAACTATGGTCCTGAGGACCAAATAAGCCTCCTGTTTCTATACAGTTCACTCTATGAATGCTTTTTACATTTTAAAATTATTGAACGTATATAAAATGTGATGTGAAATGATGTGAAAATTAGATGAAATTCAGATTTTCTTGTCTACGAATAAAATATTGGAGTACACACATGCTTATTCATTTATGTATTATCCATGACTACTTTTGCATTATAAAGGCAGAGTTGAGTAATTGTTATAGATCTGTGGCTCACAGAGCCTAAAATAGAGATCATTCATTCATTCATCAAATACTCAGAGGCACTTTGTATGACAGGCACTCTGTTAAGCATTGAAAGTTGAAAGATATGAAAAAACACAACCTCTTGTCTTGGAGGGCTCAATCTATCACACAAAACAAGGCAAACAAAAAAATGTTTAAGATAAGTGCTGTAGTAGAGATGTATGGAAAGTGCCACAAGAACACACCACCGCACCCTTTCTTTGGGGTGAGGGAAGCGGACAGTCTTGATAGACAGGAGCTGACATTTCAGCTGTCAGGATGGAGGTGGGTGCTTAATATTCGCACTACCTCACACAGCACTGTTCATCTTTGTGGCATTTCTAACCAACCTCCTTTCTTGTATGGTCCTAGAGCAGTTTCCTTTATCCACATGGGACACAGTCCAAGACTCCCAGTGGAAGCCCAAAACTGCCTATTGTACCGGATCCTAAATACAGAGTCGTGTGCCAGTTAATAACGAGGGGGACATGTTCTGAAGCATGTATTTGAGGTGATCTTGTCATTGAAAACATTATGGAGTGTCCTTAGACAAAAATGGCTCTGTCATCACTAGGCAATACAATCTTATGAGCCCACCTTTGTATGAAGGGTCTGCATAGACTAAAATGTCTTTATGTGGCCAATGACTGCACTCCACTCTGCTCTTGGATCTATGATAATGTTTAATTTATAAGTTGGGCACAGAGATTAACAATAATAACTAGTAACAAAATAGAACAAATGTGACAACATACTGTAATAAAAATTTTTAAATAATTTTAAAATTATTTAATATTTTTCAGGAATTTTTCATTTAATATTTTCAGACTGGTTGCAGTAGCTGAAACCACAGAAAGTGACACTACAGATGGGGGGACTATGGTATTCATAGCAGAGACATAATTTTGTTTTTTATGTAGTTGTTACCTGCTGTGAGTGGGAGGCAGGATAATGTTGGCATTACGTGTCAGTGTTGGAATTAAACTGCTTGTAAGGTCACTTGACCTCTCTAAGCCTCAATTTCCTCGTCTGTAAGATTAAGATATGAGTAAAAGCTGCTCGAGAGGGTTGTTGGGATGTTCACTGAAACGAAGCATTAGCACACTTAACACAGGACTTGCTGGGCTTTAACTGCTCTGCAAACGTCAGCTGGTATAGCCCTCCTCCCCTCAGCAACCATTGCCTGGCCCTTCTTCTGGATGCAGGAATCTGGCAGGTACAAGTGAAGCAGGGAGAATGGAAAGAACTGGGGATGGAGGTGAACCATGGGTAGAGGACTTCAAGGAAATAAGGACACCATGTGTGAGAGCACTGAGGCATTGGATTATGTGGTGTCCAACACCTTCAACAGCTTCAGTTATTTTTCACATTTTACTTTATTATCAAGAGGTTCAAGTCAGATTATAAAGATAGGCAAAATACATAAAACAATAGTAACTATGCAGAAAGTTCACTCTAAGAAGTGAAAGTTAAAACCCTAGAATGGAGCCAGAGTAAGAAGAGTTGACAAGGATGTTGCATCCTTATTATATTCCTGGCAGCAGCTCAGAGTTGATGGTATAACAGATGCCCAGTAATTGCTTTTTAAATGGGATGGGGGTGGGGGAAGAATGGTGTTTCAGATAATGGAAAGAGCTTGGTACAAGAACATGAGAGAATTTGGGAAAAGGTGCTAATTAATATATTAGGTTTGAGTTCTGTCATTGGTAAATCTGTGTTTTGTCAAAGTTCTCCAGTGCCATATTTTGTGGACAGTGATAAGTCAAAGAAGCTGAACATATTTAACTGTAACAAGAGATTTAAAAAGCATTATGGAGCTGGGCATGGTGGTGCACACCTGTAAACCCAGCAGCTCAGGAAGCTGAGGAAGGAGGATTGAGAGTTCAAAGCCAGCCTCAGAAAAAGTGGGGTGCTAAGCAACTCAGTGAGATCCTGTCTCTAAATAAAATACAAATGGGGCTAGAGACTGGCTCAGTGGTTGAGTGTCCCTGAGTTCCACCCCCTGTACCACCCCCACCCAACCTAAATAAATAGATAAATAAATAAATAAATAAATAAATAAATAAAAATAAAAATCATTATGGAAAACCAATAGAAGGGATAGATCCTGAAATTAAGCAGAACCAGATGCAAAGTTACAGAGCTTGCCCAAGTGAAGAATAATTAAGTATATAAATGAAAAATGGAAGTAAAGACAAAGAAGTTGGATCCTGTGGTTTTTTTGTTTTGTTTTGTTTTGTTTTTTGCTTTTTTGCACTGGAAACTTTTATGAGGCAAAGTGATACATTCAGTTTGGTTAAGTTTTCAACTTGATTCAGACTGAGCTAGATGGGTGGGCCTTGGCTTGGAAAAGATGTGTAGTCATCACACCTGGGTGAGATCTGAAACTCAAGTGATAGAAGGATGTCTCTGGATAGGAAGGATTGAGAACAGAAGCAAAGGGCAGGACCTTGCAAATGTCTCCATGAAGGGACAGGTGGAGAGATAATCAGTCAGCATGGAAGAGGTTCAAAAGGCTAATAAGGAAGGTTTCCAAAGAACGGAGGGGTCAACAGAACCCAGAGCTGGTGAAGAGTTAACAGAATAAGACAGAGAGGAAAACATTGCCTCTTTAATTCATTGGGCATCTTCACAGAGAGTGGTCTCACTGGAATATTAATATGGTGCTGTTTTAGTGACTGAATGAGTAAGAAGGAAGTGAACAAACCATACAACCTCTTTGATTACTAGCACTAAAACATGTCAGTCATCCATGAACTTGGGTTTAATCAGCAACATCCATAGCGCCCTCTTCTGCATCCTTGTTGGTTCATTTACCCCATGCCCTGGTTTACAGCACATTCTTGAAAGAGAAAACTGGATGACAATCCTATACAGGAAAGGCTGTGCCGAGCTATCTCAGATATGAACAGTGAGTCCATTAAGTTCCCAAACAGCAGAGGTTAAACCTCGAACTGAAATAAGGAAACAAATACTGTTACTGCTCTATGTATAATTTAGAGTTAAGTGTCTCTCTGCCTGTACATAAGGCACCATAAGCAAGATATGTTCACAGTACACTATCCCAGAGGCATTTTATTATTGGTTGGAACAGCAAGAAATAAAGACTAAGATAAATTTAATATTTAACTTTAAATCTTTAGTCTCCCTCATTAGCTGACTTGCCTGCAGCCATGTTGCTGTGATTAAACAGCCTACGCTGGTATGTTGCCAGAACGCACATCCAGTGAAATGTTAACAGTTCTTGTTCTTATGCCTGATCGAGTTAAAAACAAAAAAGTAATCTGTTTGCCATCCAGAGAGATCATTACAAAAAAGGGCTAAAAATAAATAAATAAATAAACTGTCAACATATTCTGGAAGTTAGAAACAGAAATCAGGCTCTCTGCTCAGCCCTAAGCTGATCTTTGTGGAAAGCAGTAAATGGAGCTAAACATGAACTCTACTTTTTTGATGGGGACCTCATCACAGAAGAGGTTCAGGGAAGCTGGCTTATGGTTCTCCAATCAAAATGTTGCCGAATCATCAATACCCAGAGAAATGAAAAGTGTCTTCCAGCCAGTGGATGAAGATATAGTAATATCCATGTGGAATGTCAGAAAGGTCCCACGGGCTAGATTTCTCAGATAGGGAAGTCATTGTGCCAGGTAAGAGGACTTCACCCTCATGTGAGCAACTGGCCCAAATCTGGTTTAAAGTGGAAATGGGGTTTGGTCCTCTCTCCACGTTTAACTCATTTGTTTGATTTTTTAATTTTATTTTATAAAGTTTTCTTCTTTCCATACTAGTGACAGAAAAACAGAGTTATGATTCAATGCATATTTATTTATTGAGTAGAACAAACTGTTTATTACCAGAGAGTACAAGAAGACAAGGTGTTATCTTTACTTCTGCTTTCCCATGTCTGTCAGAACAATGGCACTGGAGACATGTACATTTTTCCACCTGTCAGCCTTACTTGACATGATTCTTGTGTTATCAGTAAACCAGGTTTTCTCCAGTTTGGCCACACGCTTGGATCACCTAGGGAGCACTAACATCTCACAGTACCCTGGCCACACCCCAAATCAATTACATAATTATCTCTGGGGATGTGATCCAGGCATCAGTATTTCTTAATGTTTTCTATATGATTCCAATAAGCAGCCAAGTTTGGGAATTGTTGCACTTGCAATACTGGTCACTCATTAGATTCACTTAGGTCACTAGATTGGACCCAGTCCTAGCTTTTCAGAATCAGAATGTTCTTAGACAATCCCAATTGATTCTAATATGCAACTGAGGCTGAGAATCTCTGCCTTTAAACAGATTCTCTCCCAATGTGATACAGAGCTCACATTAGGTACACCCCACATTCCTCATTATATGTCACTCCCAGACCCAGCCCACACCTACTAAATCAGAAACCAGAGTCCATCTATTTTTTGCAAACTTCCCAGGTGATTCACATCCTCACTAAATCTTGAGAGCCACTGCTTGAAGCATCCTTTATTTTGTTTGTAGATTCCTCAATTTCCACAGAGAGTTTTTTTTTCTTTTTATCAAAGGAAGAGGTACTTTACCTTCCTGTGAAAATGCAAATACCATGACATAATATCCAAGATGGGTTCGGAGAGAAAAGCAGAATGCAAAATAGTTGGTATAGTAGTTGCCTTTTTTACACAATAAAAAGTAATAGTCCTATGCATGTATTGGGTGATCTGCTGGGGTGGGAGTAGGGCTTTAATTTTTATCATGTACACATAATTCCTGTTTTAAAAAGAAAGAGTAAATAAATAGGCAAACATTACAGGGAGAGAAGTCACATTAAACTTTATTAGTATTAAGGGGTAAACTGAGGCATATTAAAAATTTAAGTTTCCTTGAGCAAACAACAATTCATGAGTTGGGCAGCACCAGATTGCAAATGGTTTGAGGCTTTACCTAAAGGACAAGAGGAGGCTCTCACTGGATGAGTGAGGAAGAAGAGCAAAGAGAATATTTGATTGGTTAAAGTGGAACAGTCACCTTATTTGGATGATAAGGTGGGAAGTCCTTAGAAAGAGGTTAGTTGGTGGTTTCTGATTGGTATGTCTTTTTTGATTTTCCTAGAACATGATAATTCATACTTGTTTGGGTTTTAGGTTGCTTAGGTAGGAACCCAGGGCACTAGAGCTGTATTAGTTGAATGGTCTCCCAATTAATTATCTTAACATTAGTTACTTATACCCTGGACAGTTTTTGATCTGAGAAAGAACACGTAAAGTATATGTCATAAAGACTAGAGGTGTCAGGAAAGTATGGGGAAGAGCAATAGGAAACAATCTCAGATCCTCAAAGCCCTTGCCGAATTTAATTTTAATCCATTGTCAGTCCTAACCTTGATTTTAACCCAAAAGATGTAAAACAACCAGTATGCATACCTGCTTCCAGACACTGTTGCATAGAAAATAAATAGAGGTCTCCTGCCTTCATCAGGCTTCCTCTAACCTAGGTTGGGTTGGGGGAGGAGTGTCCTTAATTCTTCAAGGCCTTGCCTCTCAACAAGCTTCTATAAAATGATGCCTCCAATTATTTTATTGCCACCAGGTGGCAGCAGCAATCCAGTTTCTGGTTTACCCTGTGAATTTGAACTAGAATGACTCTCTAATTAGTATACTGGTAAAAAAAATTGTGGACATTTAGACATGAAAGAACATTTCTTAAAAGTTCTACTAACAACCACAGATATTTATATGGAAGAAAAAGAAAACCATGTCAAGGCCACTTCACAGTCAACACAATAAATTCAATTTATTGAAGGAAGTGACAACACTTTCTGACCTACTACCTGCCAAACACCTTACTAAATGCCTTGTTTACTCTCTCACTGGATCATTAACACAACCGTGGAAGAAGGACACTAGTACTTGTATTCTACTTTGGGCAAACTTAAGTTGGAATTGGCTTAACAATTTGCCTGAAGTCACAGAGACACAAGTAACGGAGGCAAGATATGATCTGGTTTGACCACATGAGGTCACGATCATTCCCTATGTTGAACTGTCTCTTGCTCTTGGGGATATCAGGCGCCAGTTAAAATGGGCTTTGAGGGATGGCTTGAGTGAATGGGGAGGATTTTCCAGCCAAATGGCAGAGTTTTGACAGTGAGAGGTTATGAGTATTGTCTGAGGACCTTCTGTTTAACGTTTCAGCACTGTGGTAGTCACAAGATGTAAGAATTCAAGGGTGTTTTATAAATTTGAAACATGGGGATAGGCAGGAGGAACTTCTTTGAATCAGAAGTCCTGAACTGGGGAGCCAATTGTGTTCTGAAGAGGGAATGTCTCTCTTTTGTTACTCTCCCCAAGACAATATGAACCTGGAGTGGTGGATTTTGTCATTGGAAGTGCCAGTGGTAGTTTTTAATTAGTGAGAGGTTCCTCTGTATATGCTCCCTTCATAACTTCATAGTCCTCTTACATCTTTAATTTTTTTTGAGGTGTTAGGGATTGAATCCTGGGCTTTGCACATACCAGGCAAGTACTTACCACAGAGATACATCTCCAGCTCTTTTATTCTTAATAATATCTCTTCACTCTATTAGGTTAAATTAAGCAATTATCTTCTAATATTTTCCTGCACCTCTTTTCTTCATAAATTTCTCTATTTTAGTTAGCTGAACCCTTATTTTTACTTTATCAAGGGTGATGATTTGCATTCTGTTCCACAGTTGTAAAAAGAGCAGTTTTGATATAACTAAAAAGTATTTGCTACAGAACTAAGCAGTGCAATGATTCCTAGAGAAAGGCCTACAATCCTCTGTGTTATGGTTTGGATGTGAGGTGTCTCCCAAAAGCTCACATGTGAGACAATGCAAGAGGGTTCAGAGGAGAGATGATTTGGTTGTGGGAGTCTTAACCCAATCAGTGAATTAATCCTCTGATAGGAATTAACTAAGTGGTAACTGAAGTAGTAGGATGTGGCTGGAGGAGGTGGGAATTGGGGTGGGGCTTTGGGGTGTATATTTGTGTCTGGCAGGTGGAGCCCTCTCTCTGTGCTTCCTGATCACCATGTGAGCCCCTTCCTCTGCCACACTCTTCCTCCATGATGTTTTGCCTCAACTCAAGCCCCGAGGAATTGAGCCAGCCTTCTATGGACTAAGACCTCTGAAACTGTGAGCCCTCAAACTTTTCCTCTAAAGTTGTTCTGGTTAGTTCTTTCAGTCACAGCAGTGAAAAGGCTGACTAAAACACTCTTTGACCAACCCTATGTCCTTTGAGGGTAGTGGGCAAGGTCAGAGGGGTTGTCTTCTCTGTCATGCTCAAAGTCAGACAATGTTGGTGTATTTACATCTTTATACATCTTTCTCATAGATATGCATATACGTATACACACACACACATATATATATACACACATATATATATTTAAAGGTTCTATTTGTCTTAACTTTTTTTTTTTTCATTAGAAAATTGTGGGCTGGGCTTTATTCTGATCAGACTGTTTATCGGATGGGGCAGGGTGGACTCTTTCTGGTTTTACTCTTTATTGTCACCGTGGGCTTGCTTTGTATTGCACTACTTGGCTGGTTTCCCTTTTTATTAAACCTCAGTTTCATCCTTCATTTGATTTGCTTTTGTGTTTTGATTAAATGCAATCTAAATAGTTGCAGAAAGGAGTGCATATGGAGTATATTTTCCAAGGGTCTGCATGTCTGGGATGTCATTCTCCCCTGATGGAAATTTCATGAGGAAAAAAAAATCCTGCTTAACAGTTCTTAATTATTCCTATTTTATAAGTCATTGGAATCTATATTAGTTGTTTCTTATGTAATTTCTATTGAAATCATTTTAGTGTTATTATACTATTATTTTTTTAACAAAAGAGATAATGTGAGTAAATTATGGTCTTAACTGAGACTTTCTGGCTGTTTCTAGTGAAAAGAAACCCTCCCCCATTCCCTTTACACCTTTGTAACACCAACTAGACATCTTTTTCTCATATATTCCAATTTTGTCACTGTGAAGCCTCTGGGTTTTAAAAGCAGTATTTCTGTCATCATTTTTTGAGTCCCATTTTCACAACTCACTTAGAAGCAAAATATTTGATGAGAGACTGTGTGGGGTCTAAAATGAGTGAAGCACCAGTCTTCAGGCAAGATTTAGAAAATAAAGGTTTCCAGTAGATTTAAAGATGGAAAGTCATCTGCACAGAGAAAGACCCCCTCAACCCACTGAGAAAATGCCTATAGCTTCAGAACATTCCTTTTTCCCTCTAGAAGAGAGAAAATGGCTAACATTTTAAATTTATGGCCCAATCCATTGCTGCTTACAGCAGGGAAGCCTGTGGTTCTCTTGCTGATAAAACTAAACAGGCTTTTAAATAAAGTGGGGGGCGGGGTTTGCTGGGCGCGGTGTCGCATGCCTGTAATCCCAGCACTTGGGAGGCTGAGACAGGAGGATCGGGAGTTCAAAGCCAGTCTCAGCAATTTCGCGAGGCCCTAAGCAACTCAGTGAGACCCTGTCTCTAAATAAAATACAAAAATAGGGCTGGGGATGTGGCTCAGTGGTCGAGTGCTCCTGGGTTCAATCACCAGTACCAAAAAAAATAAAAATAAAAAATAAATAAATAAAGGGGGGAAAATGCTCAGACCATACATAATGTTTGCTATAGTTTCCTCTCAATAATGTCTGAATGAATATGTGCTTATTTCTTGGGCGGGATGGGTGGAAAGCCTACCTTCCTTTGTCTGTCCATCTACACCTGGGGCAGAACGGTGCTGTGGGTCAGCTGACTGTTCTAGTCCTGCGTCAGGTCAGCCGCTTCCTAGCTGAGGAACACTGGACCCTGTGGCTTAAAATCCGTAAGTTTGGAGGGGTGTTCCCTTGCTTTAGATGTGCTCTTTGTGATTTGAAGATAACAGTATCACTTATGCTCTAGGGGCATTGGGAAAATGAGGTAAGTTATCCTCTGCAGAGAGCTAAAAATATGCTGGGTCCCTGGCAAGCCTCCTGTGTCTGTTGGCATCATTATCATTCAGTTATGAATGAGGTTTACATATTGCACCCTCGAAGCCTGCTAGTATCCAAAGAAAGATGTGGTCATTTAGGGTTGATGGAGAGGAGCCTCTGAGAGAAATGGGGTCTGTTTCCAAAGCTTTATGGGGGGAGGAGAAAATGGATCTGAAATAGAAACAAATGCTGTTTACCTGACATGGTCTAAGGGACAATGGAAACAGGATTTTTTTTTTTTAAACATGAATCTACCCTGTGTGTGATGGATAAAGAGAGGGGACATCAGAGAGGAGAAAGGAAATCTTTGGTAGCATTAAAAGGATACAAGAAAACAACAGTAAGCAAACATTCTAAAAAAGGAAACCTGACTTTACATTGGCACATTAACTATTCTGCCAATGCTTTAAATGGACTGATCTAGTAGGTAATTAAAAGAAAGCATTTAAAACTGCACCACAGCTTTATCTTCAAAATAAGGCATGAAGAAGATTTCTCAGAGCTTCTGATTTTGAACTAGGACTGATCAAAGGTGTGTTTGAGTAGGTGGGGCATTGAAAGTAAGGAGTGTGCCAGAAGCCACCTGAATGGAGGGGCACTTCCTTTCCTGCTTTTTCTCTGTCCTCACTGGGCCTTGGTTTCCCAGCCTGTCAATCAGGGGTTGTGCCCTGTGCTGTGTGTGAATTAGGTCTCTGTGTGCTTCCATTGTGACATCTGGGGCTCTGAGCAGCAGTGGAGCCTTCTCCTTACCTGCTCAGTGTGTTTGAAATATACAAAGATATTTGGGGGCAAATCTAAGGAAGATTGTCCAGAGAAAAATTCATTCCTCTAATTCCAGGTTTAAAGGCTAAATAGAGGAGACAAAAAGTTTCTCCTAAAAACCTAGACTTAAAACCTAATATTACTTTGTGTTTAAACAATTAATTTGGGGATTATCTTAAATTCACTTGACCATGAATTTTTGACATCATTAAAATGGCTAACCAATTACTCATAGACTGCATATAGTAGGCCATAGACTGCCTATAGTAGGCAAGTTTTGATTAATTTCCTCTAAAACAAATATTTAAGATGATTTTTATGCTCACCTAGTTTTCTTTCTTGGGTTGAGAGGCACAAGGCTCAGCTGTGTGTCAGACCAGCATCATGAAAGTTAGAGATGATGGGTGATCTTGAATGAGATTCCAGCTGCAGGTGCAAGGCCTTGACCTCTCAGCCACATGGGGGGAGTTCTCCATCCAAGTCAGCCATGCTTAACATGGTGGCATTTCACTGTAAAACAGAAGGAAAGTTAGGAGAAGAAAACTAGTTTTTCTTGCAAGTAAATATGTCTCCCCAGATGTTGGGAAATGGGGGATGATCTCAAGACGTCTATCAGACAAAACCTGGCCTGAGAAAGGGCCATGCCTTCAGGACCTTCAGCACACATGAGACAGTATTTGGTCCTTGAAGTATTTGGTAAAGCACACAAACTCTTGTTTATCTATGATTTAACCAACCAGAAAGTTAAGAAAATTCATCTTTAAGAGAAAGAGACAACTCAGGTTGTATAGTGGAGGGGACCCATCAGAACATGGATCGCCTGGCCTTAAAATGATTTCACGATTCTTACAATTTCATTAGTTTTGTGTAACATTTCCTGGCAATGTCCCAAAGCACTACAGAATCTTGGGGTACTTGTGCATCTTCAGAGAGTAAATGACACACAGTGTCACTCTCCTGGTTGAATCATACCATTTGTCTGACTCGAACCACTCTGTGTTAATTTAAAGCACTCGCAATGAGCTCCAGATATTTAAAACAATCTTTAAGTATGTATTTAAAATGATCTTTAAATATGTGGAAGTTTACCCTGATAAAACATGACTTTTGACTCCTCCTGACTTGTGGTTGGGCATTGATAAGACAATACAAGAAAGAGATTGGCTCATGAGGTCCTTATTTCTTAAACTCATCCTTATTTTGTATTTCTATATTTCTTTAAAAATTTCTAGCAGCAGCTTATCTGTTGACACATGCAATAACTGATAAACTGAGACATGTGCTATGATTTGGGAGAAATGTGGGGAATTAATGACATTTCAAGTGCTCACCTATCATGACACACAGTAGGCGTTCACCTGAAAACTTATTAGATTTGGAGTCCTTTTTAAGTCTTCTTTAGATATATTCAACTCATTCTTTCATCCATATTCTTCCCCCAAATATGCCTTGATGGCTCATCATAAACCTAACCATCATAAGCTGGACCTGAGGATACAGACCCACAGAGCAATGAGTCTAAGGATAGTGACATTGCAGAGATGTTTTTCCTGTTAGGAGGGATCCAATGTGGAACCCAGATGAAAGAGTGGGAAACAGAGTCAGAAAAGGGTTCAAGATAGATGAGAGGGATTTGTGGGTTTCTCAATTCACTTCTTGTGGTCCAGAGGTCTTGATAGCACCTCGACACTGGGTTTTGAGACCAAGGTGAGAATAACTTCCCCTCCTTAGCTCTGGCTAAATCCAGGTGCATGGTTGCCTTAGGAATTGCTGCCTGAAAACATGGAAAAAGAGCAAAACAATAACCATAACAAAATAAAAGCCTTGAAACTAACGAAAAACAGAATGTCATGATTTGTGAATTTTTCTACAAAACCGATTTGTCCTGTGGTAGAAGATAGAGTCTGCATTTGATTTCTACAAGATATGCAGTAATGGGTTATGTACTCCAGGGAAAAACTATTCTTAAGGGAGCAAGAGCGTGATGGATTCACTTCCTCGCTGAGGTTTATAATATGTGGCAGTTTTAGTGCGAGCAGGTATTTGGTCTATAAACTTGGAGAGCTCGGCATTAGTGGTAGCTCGTTTCTAAATGAAGAAGAATGCGGCTCTCCCTCTCGCTCCGGTTATTAGTCCTTCTGGGGCTAAACAGGAAGATGAAGTGTTTTCCCGATGTTGTGTTCGCCTGTCACGGTAATGTGCACACGCCCGGTTGCCAGCACCTGTCCACAGCCCGGCAGACCTGCTGGGGCTGTTCGTGGGGGCAGTTCGTTGGTGGGGGCTGTTCTTTGCAAGGCCAGGGCCTCTCTCTGTGCTGAGTGGAGTCAGGGTTTTTTCCATTCCTTGTTCCTGTGCTCCTTCTCAATTAGATGCTCTACGATTAGCTGCTTTGCAATTAGACACTGGATCTCTTATTCTGTGAACATCCAGATTCTTGGTCCCCAGAGGCCTCTTCATGTCCTCACTCCTCCAAGCCTGCTGTTCTGCCTGTTTCAGTTTAAATGGTGCTAAAGAGAGGCAGACCCAGCAGCCAGCTGGCTTCCTGGAGGGTCTTGGAGGCGGCTGGTCAGTGGGGCTGGAGTCCTGTTAGGTCCTCTGCTGGGCAGCATGGAAACTCAAGTTGTCGCCTCCCTGAGAAGCCCTTTCATTCTAGGGGGCTTATCCACGTTAACTGATCTCATGAAAGACTGCCGGGAAAAATAAAATGCCAATTTATTTATTTACTATTAGAAATGTACTTGTCAAGCAGTGTATCTGTCAGCCGCTCAGTTCCTTTGCTTCACACAGTTGAAGTCTATTTGGGCAACCAAATTATAGATCATGAGGTTTCTTGGCAAGGGAGAAGGGTAAAAGAAGACTCCTGTTCACACTCATTGGAGTGTAAACTGACACCAAAATTTCTTGAAGGTAATGTTTTATTTTATGGGAACTTGATACTGAACAAGCACTTTGGGTTCTCTATTTGTATTTTTTAACACCCCTTGAAAATGTATTTGGCGGAGGAAGTTTCCCTGTCATTGATCCAGAATTTGGCTGGTCCTCTGATTCTCTGGTCTCCTCTCTGGGAGGAAGACTACAGTGCAAACTGATATTCACACGCCAGTGTCTCCGGTACCCTTCTGGGGCCTCTGGTTGATGGAGTACTTCAATCCAATAGGTTTTGGCCACCTTCTCATTCCTTTATCCCTCCTTTCTACTTGGTAATGGCATCTTCAGGTCTGGCAAAGGATGGGGCCTAGCAGAGGTGGAGGTACTGAGCTGGAGCTGAAGGTCCCCATGTTCTCGTCCCCAGGGATGGGCCTCGCCCCACAGACTAGCCAAAGGCATCTTCATCACAGATCCACTTCTTCCAGGCTCTGGGCCCTTTTAAGTCTGGGCCTGAGTGATTCAAGGCAGGAGGAACAGATTTTACCTCCATCCATTGAATATTTTGTTCAGGTGCCTGACTTTGACATGGAATAGCTACTGTAGTTAAGATCCAGGTAGATCCAAGTACCTTTGCTCTGTGTGTGTGTGTGTAGGTTCTGGAGTGGATTATTTTTAAACTCCAGAATCCAAATTTTAGTTTTAACATCCCGTTATATTTTCATTGAGAACATTAAAGATGTTTGTAAGAACAACAAAATGCTTATTCTGCACTTTCTGTATCCTAGAGGCTGTTCCCTTTCTTTGTGCTGAATTTAATTTCTTAGCAATCCTATGAATTATATATTATCATTATCTTCATTTTATGGATACAGAAACTGTGGCAAAGAAAAACTAACCAACTTGGTCACATCACTAAAAAATGGGATTTCTAGAATTTAATCCCAACAGTCTGACTCCAGCACCCAAACTCTTAATTACTATGCTTACTGATGCCCATGAACACGACAATTTCAATTCTAGGAATTTAGTCTGAAGAAAGAATTAGCAGGTGTACAAAATAAGTACCTGGATCTTAGTTGCGGTATTTCTAATAATGTGAAAAACCTGGATACAACCCATATGTTTGATAGTAGAAAATTGATTAAACCATGGTATATTAATATGCTGGAACCCAAAGCCTTGAACATGTATTTTAGAGGAATAGTCACATATAAAAATGTATAACAGCACTAGTAATTGAGGGAGTGCAAATGAAAGTGGGAACCAGATACCATTTTTCACCCATCAAACTGGTAAAAAATGAAAAGGAGCCATAACATTCTGCCCTGGCAAGATTGCAGGAACACACCCTGTCGTCTGTACTTACAGGGGTGTGAAGCCTTCCAATTGCTTTGCAAAGAATTGGACAGAAACTTCTAAAATATTTTGAAATTTAAAATGTGCAAGCCCTTTGACCAACAATCTTATTTGTGAGAATCAATATTATAAAAAGTAAAGCATATATAAGGCAAAAATTTAGAAATAATTTAATGTCCACCAATAGGACTATTGACTAATTATGGTATCTACTCTGTTTTATTAATGCAGAACTTGCACGTGTATAGCAACACTCCATTTTTGTGAAAACAGACAAGACCTTTTGTGTATTTGCATGGAGGTTTGTGTAAGTGTGGAGAAAAGTCGGGTTGGGTACAAACCAGGGGCATTAACTTTGGCTCAAGTGGGGAGCACAGAGGATGTGCTATGTGTTTGTGTACGTGCACCTTTACTCTTGATTGTTTCCTCCGTTGCAGCATTTAATGTTTAGAAAATAAAATTTTTTATTAAAGGAAAAAGAACATTAAATGGTATGAAGAGATTTCTAATCTGTGTTTAAATGAAATTTTAACAATCTGTGTGTCTTGTTTATAAAAAGCTATCCAAATTGTATGTATATGTGTTCATTTATGTAGCTACAAGAGAAAAACCTAGAAGGATTATAACATTTGAAATGTTAACAGTGGGTTGGGAATATGGCTCAGTGGTAGAGCACTTGCCCAGGATGCATGAAGCCCTGGGTTCAATTTCAAGTATCATCGACCAAACAAAAAATTAGCAGTGATTGCTTCTGAGTTATGGAACTTTTTATTGAGTTCAATCTGTGTGTATCTTCTGATTGTCAAGCAATTAACACATATTAACTTATAAAGAGAAATTGCTAGAAATAAAGAGAAGTCAAAACAAGGAACTGATTTGTAGGGAAAAAAGTTGACTTTGAAGTGACAAAAACATTGTAAGAGGGTGATAGATGAAAAGGAGTCAGAGGAAAAAGCTGAATGACCTTAGGGATGGTGCATTTGAGCAGTTAAGCACCTGGAAACACTTTCTCCATTAGAGGGCGACATCTCCTGCATCTTCAGCCAACAACAATCTTGTCACAATATCTGACCTAGAAAGATTATAGGTAGAGAGGCAATTTAGAGATTTCTTTTGTTGCACAGATGTTACATTTTCCATCTAAAATGCTATGGTTTCTTTGAAAGAATGCTGACATTAAAGGGGGTAGATAAAGAATTTGGAATAGAAGATAAAAAAAAAGACGACAAATTCAGGAAGGTCTGTAGATGCAGGGCATGAATGGAATTCAGTTTGATGTGGTGCAATTGAGTACAGAGGAATCCTGCTGCAGAAAGCAGTATGACTTCATGTCCCTGTAGTCAGAAAGCCGCGTGAACATATATGTTGGGAACATGAAGGACCAAAGTTTGTGTTTCCTATAAAGATCTGGACTTGGTTCTTCCTGTCAAAGGCAGTTGGTGTTGGTCTCATTTGTCCTTTGCTGTTTTCAGACTTTGGTAAGGTACCCTGGAGGAGAATAGGAGTGGGGTTGTTTGCAACACTTATCAAACCCCTATGCAAATAAGAGGGAGGGTGGCTTGGGAATATCCTCTGCATTTCTTCCTTATCTTGACAATATCCAAACCAAAGCTTCAGTTATATGGAACCTCAGATCTAGTGTTGTTCCCAAGTAGAGTTTGCACAGGGAGATAAGAAAATCATTATTATAAAACTAGAGAAGTTAGTTTAATGAGCAAATCCTAAGATGTTTCACCATTCTAAATTGTGTGTAAAACTTCAAACTCTCATTGGTCAGACTACATCATAAAACTGAAGATATTCTTGCAGTGTTTTAGGGGATCCTGCTTGGAGGAGGACTATCATGTGAAAGGAGGATTAGACAGCAATTTGTGTTTTACTGTCTGTAATGTCAATTGTGAGTCTTGAACCCCATGTTGTGGGGAATGTCAATGGCTTCTTATTGGTCCAGAAGAACCAAGTGGTGAAGAGTTGAGGGTAGAGACTACTGAGGGGCTTATTGCAGCTGTTTAGAGGTTGTATTTCCTGGAAGGATGAGTTAGTGGTGAAGTGGG
This sequence comes from Glaucomys volans, assembly GCA_020662805.1. Lineage (NCBI taxonomy): Eukaryota > Metazoa > Chordata > Mammalia > Rodentia > Sciuridae > Glaucomys > Glaucomys volans. Next base: position 99,182 of record JAJEJO010004307.1, on the reverse strand, counting down.
ATGCCTTTTCCTTTTATGTCCCTTTTTGTGTGATATTTTCAGTTGTTAACTCAAGGTTGAAAGAGACCAAAATAAAAACCTGAAAATAAAAGCAGCAAGTAAAACTCTATTTGGCCCATGCCAAACTGAAGAGGAAACCAGACTCCTGGCTTTTCAATACCAATTAAAATGGGTGCTGTGGAAGATTCTTCTGAGTGGGCACTTCTGGAGAAATTCATGGCACATAATCAAGGAATACTGTGATCTTAAACCTAGACCCTGATTTTTAAGGAAAGCTTCCTGGTTTGCATGTTCGTTTCTCCTCCTATTTTTAGAAGTAAGTGCTCCTTTAAAAATTCACTCCACCGCCTGTTCTCTTTAGCCCAGCCTCAGCTAATCCTGGCCTCTTTTTGTCCATGAGAACTTTCCTTCTGCCTACAAATTACATTCTGATCTACTTCAACGTTTAAAACAAATGACCCACTCAAACCAGAAAACCTTCCCTCAACCTCCAGTTCCTCTTACCTCCTAACTTAAAGTCTAAATTCACTAAAAGTATAGTCTGCATATTCTTCTATTGCTTCACCTCTCATTTTCCCCTCCATCATCATTTGTGAACTAGCTTTCATGTTCACCTCTCAAATGAAGGCAAAAATCATCTTGGACTGCTGGGCTTCACCTCCCTGGGCACTAAGCCATTCCACATCCTGGGCCTTCCTCTTTCTTGAAATTCGTATGCCTCACTTTAAGCTTTTTCTCACTCCTTCTTGATGGCTCAGTCTTTAGCTTATTTTTAGAATATGGTATTTTCCAGATTCTGTCTCTTCTCTGGCTTTGGCATAAGAAGGGTGATGTTTCTTCATTTCTGGTGCTATGCTAAAACCAGGGACACAAGCGTGACTAAAACATCACTGTTTATTAGGGATCCTTGGACACATTTCTCAACATCTCCAAGCCTGATTTCTCAAACAAAAATGGATATCAAGCCGGGCCTGGTGGCGCACGCCTGTAATCCCAGCACTTGGGAGGCTGAGGCGGGAGGATCACGAGTTCAAAGCCAGCCTCAGCAACTTAGCAAGGCCCTAAGCAACTCAGTGACACCCTGTCTCTAAATAAAAATGCAAAATGGGGCTGGGGATGTGGCGCAGTGGTGGAATGCCCCTGGGTTCAATCCCCAGTACCAAAAAAAAAAAAAAAAAAAAAGAATATCGGAAATACCTGAGGTCCAGATCTGTACATCCCTAGCTGTAAACTCAATGTGACCAAAAGGAAATGCCCCAACACCCCTTCCTTTGCCCTGTCCCTCTCTCAATTGTGCTTCCTGTGGTTAGTGGCAGGAATATTCCTCTAGTCTACACACAAGCTAGACACCTGGGAATCATCTTTTTTAAATTTTCAAATTTTTTTAGATGTTGATGCACGTTTCTTTTATTCATTTATTTATATGGGGTGCTGAGAATCAAACCCAGTGCCTCACACATGCCATACAAGTGCTCCAACACTGAGTCACAACCTCAGCCCCAGGAATCATCTTTTGTTTCCCTTTCCCTCAATTCCTGCTTCCAGTAAGTCTCCAAGTCTATCAGAAATCCTGCTTTAGGACTTGCCTGTCTTAACCACCCTGTGTAGCGCCTCCTTTCCCACCTGGCAAATACTACTGTAGCTTCTGTTCTCCTTTCTTGTAAGTTCTGTGCCAACCCCAGATCCATCCTCAACAATGCTGCCAGAGTGACCATCTGAAAATACCAATCTGATCACATCTTAGTTGCTCTAAAATAATTCAGTGGCTCACCATTGTCTACAATAGACTTCTATGGTTTGCAAAACACTTGCTATTTGTCCTTACCCTCCTTGTTCAACCTCCCACTGCCACTCTCATCTCACGCGGGCGCCTCTCATTTGAATCACGTGGGCTATTTGATGTTCCCTGAGAGAGGTCTCCGTGCCATGGCTTCTGTTGTAGCTTCTGTTTGGATGCTTTTCTCCCATTCCCCCACGTGTCAACATCCTCTGGGGTTGCAAAACACATTTCAAAGGCCTCTTCTTCCACGAGGCCTTCTTTGATCTTTCTCAGGAAGAAATAATCACTCACTGTTCTCTCATGTATTCAACAGAACTTTGTTCTCTCTTCTGTTTGCAGCCTTATCAGATTGCATTCATGGGTGTTTGAGAGTTATCTTATCGGCTTATTGAGCAAGAATTGTGCTCAGGCATTTTACCATCCCAATAAAGCTATTGACCAAGGTCATGTGGCCAGAACTCAACAAATCCATGTGGCGAGAAGGTAATAATTAAATAATAATTTTTTAAAAAGTGAAAGAAAAACAGAGAGAGAGAGGGGGAGAGAGAGAACGAGTTGAAGAAAGCCACCAGGTCCAGAGTTTTGTGGCACAGCCAGGCTTGTGTGGGTGTGAGCATTGAGGCAATATTTGTTCCTGTCCCCACAGATTCCTAGAATACCATCTCTGTAACCAACCTCAAATCCTGTGACCCTCTGCCTACAGTTCCCATGTGGACCAGGCTGTTGTCCACATGGGAGTAGCACGGTCACTTCCACAGCCCCATCAGGTCCCTGGGTCTAACCAGGTTTCTCACCCCATTTGCAGCCGGAATGACAAATTCAGTTCAAACACAAGAGGTCTCACTTCTCCTTCATCACCTTCTTCTGGGTTGTAGAGGGCTTTAATTTTAAGGTGACAAAAACAAACAAAAAAAAGATCATGCATAGAGGCTAACCACAAATTGCTTGCTTTCAAGTGCGGGAGTAAGTTTAAATCACTCACTGGGTTCCTAGATACTGTGAAGGAACTTTCCAACAGACATAGCACCGCCCTGCACAGAGATGAGCAATGCCTTTTTCTGCAGGTTCCTAAAAGTGTAGGACGAGCCCTAAAGCAGCCACATTTCACATTCCCTTCAGTTTTATTCTGGTTAAAGACAAGGGGGTGATTGCGCCCAGTGAAGCACCAGCATTCCAAGCAGGAAACTACCTTCTCCATCAGGACTTTCTTTCCAGCACATCCCTGCTCTCAAGAGCAGGCAGCACAGCTGTGACCGGGTAGCATTCCTTCCCACTTGTTTTTAATAATGCTTCTTTGAGAAAAGATTCCCAAATGCTTTCTATCAGGGAAAGTGTTTATGACTCGAAGATTCAACTTTTAGATTCTCTAAAGCAAATTCTCTCCTGGGAAAGGTAAGAGGTTAAAGAAGATGTAGCTAAAATTAGTTTCTTTCTTGGCTCTGCAAAAGTGATTGCCGCAATGGCAATAGTCAGAGGCAATAGCTTAACAAATGGCTTCAGAAATGAGCTCTTCACTGTGATTTGAAAGAGCTCTCCATGAATGCTATTTTATAATTACTGCCTGATTCTTAGGGGGCACTTTAAAGCTTGAGTGTCTCCAGGTTTCATTCCTCAGGTGAGCCTTCTGGTTAACTATGTTCCAATTTGACGCATCGCACTGAACTCTCACCCTACAGTTTATTTGCCGATGACTATTTAATTACACCTGGCAGTCTTCAGAAATCTCAGTGATTAAGAATTAGAATACTTTGTTCTATTAATCTGCCTGGATTCCTTTTCATCTAAGGAAATCAAAATGCTACTTGTTAATTTTCAATATATCTGAGGAACTTGGTAGTGAGTGTTAGAATAGTTACGCTGATGGTAATTGACCTCCCCAAGGTCATTCTAAGTCAGCAGCAATTAGGATAAGAATGTGGAGATTTGGATGACCTGATTTGCATACCCATGGTTAAGTTTGACCATAAAAGTAAACCATATTGTCTGCTATTGTACAAGCTCACCTGGTCCTTGCTTGGTGCATAAATTGAGGAAAGAGTACGCTACCAAAGTTCACATTTCCTGTGTCTAAAAGGCAGAGAGCACAGGAGAGATTGACCAAAGTTTTGTTCACCAATTCTAATTAATTTTTGAGATCTTCATGCTTTTTACCAAACTGCAGGATCCACCAAGATTAACAGAAAAATCTGTGGTCAAGGCCTTTGGAATTTAGAATGTTGTTTTTCTACTTTTCCTAAAAGAATCTCTTCTAAGGTTGCATGCTCTTTTTGATGGAAGGAAAAGAAGAAATAAGAGGCAAAGGAATTATCTAAAGTCTGATTAATATTGCCACCAGTTTTGTATAAGAGGCAATAATTTTCTATCATTTAATTAGTAAAGATGATAAGATTCTACTAAGTTGATTGTTCCAGGAGTTGGGAAATTGGGAACGGTGGGAGGTGGGAGTGGGGTGAAGGAGAAGAAAGGTGATTATGCAAATGCATGCCTCCCCAGGACTGGCCAGATGACACAGGCACCTGCTAACTGAGATAAGTATTAGGCAATGAGAAAATAGAAGTAAATGCCTTCTAGAGAAATCAGCCTTGCAGACATGGGCAGAACTGGCTTCTAGTATTTGTACTGTAATACTCAAAGCTAATTGGACCTACATATAAAATGTGATACAGTCTTATCCTAGGAAGTCTGAAGATAGTATGTATTTTGGGGAGAATTTGTTCTATTTTCGGTGCTCTGGAGGGTCTCTAAAATTGTTCAGCTAAATTTAGGTTGTGTCTTTTTAATTACCATGCCACCATCACCATCCCATTACTGCCTCTGAATGATGACTTTGTGCATTTTTCACTTAAGGGTAATGGACTGCTTTCTTAATCTATTCTGTCATTCAACTTTATCCCAAGGGGTTTCTTTATAGACAATTTCCATTTTAATCAGAAGTGAATGGGATTATTGCCTTTAAAGTGGACCAACTGTGGGTTTACTAGGAATTTTTGTCAACATTGGTCTTTATCCAATTTCACTCTCTTCCAGAGCTTCTTATAAAGTTCTTTCAAGCCTGAAGAGTGCAGAGCTCAGGGTATAGGCAATACCCTTGAACTCCCTGTAGGAAGGTGGGGAGCCAGTATAAAGGGCAAGAGAGTGTGGACAGAGACTGCAATACTGGTCTCAGTCTAGATGACATTGGGGAGCTGGGAATGTTTTTCTGGAATTCTGGAAGAGCCTGGGGCAAATCTTCAGTATGATTCCAGTTTGAGATGCTTTGGGCTTGCAAGGTAATTTTAAATAAATGACTTCTCCAGTGGTAATCTCAAAAGCCCTGATGCCATGGGTGAAATGTGATGGTGTGGAGACAGGTCCTGGGACTATCCAGCTCTGCAGCAGGACCAGGAGACAGGTGGGGAGTATCTACAGGGGAATCAACATCCAGGGCCAATGGGTTGGACAGCAGGCAGAGCCTTCCTGCTCCCAGCTTGTGCAGACCACAACATGGGGCTTTGCTTTTAGAGCTTCCAGTTTATTTTTCTGGTCTTTGAAAGGGAGCAATTTAGGATGCCTGCAGATTGTTCTGTGTTTAGCAAATGCTTCCTGCTGTTGGTCCGGGGACCCTTGTTCTTCCTGTCCTCTAACTCAGACTTCTTGGGTATCCAAACTTCCTCACGCTCCTATTTTTTTCCTTTTTTTCTTTTCAATGACTTTATTGAAGTGAGTCACTTATAATAAATAGCATAGATTTAGAGTGCAGAATTTCACAAGTTTTGAGACATCTATGTCTATATATATTACTTAGTAAAACTATCACCTCAATCAAGACAGTGAACATTTCTTTTACCCCAAAGTTTTTAGTGACACTTTTTAAGCTTTCCCTATTTTTGCCTCTTTGCCCAGATAATCATTGATCTACATTCCATGATCATAGATAACTTTGTATTTTATAGGGTTTTATGTAAATAAAATCATTTTTTTTGGTCTAGTTTCTTTATCCAGCATACATATTTCCAGATTCATTCAGACTGTGGCAGGCACCAATGATTCATTGCATTCCTGGGGAGTAATCTATTGTATGGACATACCACAATGTCCTTTAGTTTTATAAAATCATGGTGTTAAGACTATAAGGACCTTAAGGATCACTAATCTAAGAATATTATTGTACACAGATAACTGAAACCAGAACACTACTTAAGATTTTCCATGGAGATTATTTAGAATTCTGATTTGTACCTCGCCCTGCCATTTTGATTCTAGTAATGGGCGAACCTGGGAATTCTGAACTTTTAACAACAGCCTCTGGTAATTCTAATCCAGACATGAGATCTATGATACTTAGGACACTGAAGCAAATAATTTTAATTATTTGTTCAAGGTCATAGAAGGTTAGGAGCAAGGCTGCATTTAAATCTTCAGTTCTTGATTTCTAAGCTCAGGGTTTCTTTCACTACATCACGTCCATACGAATAACATCAGACACATGGGAGCCTGACAAAGGGATCACTTTGCCTCCTAATGAAAAGAGAATGCCACGGCTCTGGGATTCTGAGCTACTCTAACGTGTTTCCAGAAGGGGGCACTGGTAACAAATCCTTTTCTTTAGGCCTGTCTTCCTTCCCCTCCCTCTCTCCCTTCCTTCCTTCTCTCTCTTTCTTATTGTCAAGTTCCAAATATGAAAAGCAACAAAGGGACACAAACATGCTATGATCAATTATTTTACTGCAACAAAGAGCCAAGCACTCCCAGAGAAGTTTCTTGACTCTGTTGCACTTTAATAAATCTTGCCTATAGGTGCTGCCACTTACTAGCTTCTAGTTTTTGATTTTGTAAGTCAACACTTTCTCCCAGTGACCTTCTCTAAATTTTTGACATACATGAGGCTAAGCAGAACATGCAGAGGCAAGGATACTGAAAATTTAACCAGAGCTGAAAAATGTTGACCTTTAGGAACAACAATGACAAAAAAAGAAATAGGTCATTTTGGTTAATATTATTCCGTCTCTTTTCCTTGGGGATTTGAGGAAGAAGTTAGGAAGCCCAAATGTATATTTCCCCCTCAGGCTGCTTTCTTCCAAACTCTGAAAATTTGAACACAAATAGAAAAACCTGAACCCTAAATGATCGGTGGTGGCTGAGCATGTTGCTTCTATGGTACAGGGAGCTAGCGAAGCATGGATATTAAGACTGCAAAGAGCAAGCAATAGCATATCAGATGAAAGAAAAGAGGAGCATGGGTCCAACCCAAGCTGTCGGAAAAACATAATTCCTCTTTGACAGTTGTGGCATCTCCTAACAGTCCTTTCATGAGGAATCAGGTAATTCAAATGTGCTTGCTACCCTTGAAGACCTAGAATGGAAGTGAGTCTTACCTCAGTTGATGAGATGAAATAAGACAGGGATTTGAGAATTCAAAAGCTTCCTTGGGTGTTAGGAGAAGTGCACTGTGTCTCAGGCCTCCCAGATTCCCCTTTATCAGGGATGGGTGTTCCCTGTTCTCCTTAGTAGATCCTATTGTGAGTTACACAGACTCTTAAGTAGCCTGTGCAATCTACATTTACATTTCACATTAATTGTGGCATGAAGGGCTTTGTCTTTGAGTCACAATGCTTGGTAATGAGACAGAAGATTGGTAATTAGAAGTTCTAATCTGTGTTCATCTACTTAGCATTTGTGGGCCTCTAGGCAAGTCATTTAACCTTTATGAGTCTATTTCCTCATCTGTAAAACAGTAATGATGATAATAATATGCACACTTGTGAATGATTGTAGGGATTAGAGATAATATCTCTAAAGTGCCTGGTCCATAAATGGTAGTTAAGGAATGTCAGACATGCAGGCATGAGGCACATAGGTGATGGAAGCTTTTCAACTTTTCCTGTTGACAACAGGACTTTTCTAGGGTAACTGAACCTGGATCACCAGAATGGAGAGTGGGAGGGCCTACTTGATTAAGGAGGTTCTAGGTATTGTGCCCTAATGCTGTGTATCTACCTAATGTGTCTACATGTCTATTACAAAGATGGAGTTTGAGTCTTTGGAGCATTTACGAGAGTCATAAAGCTAACTGGGTGGGTGTTAAATTGAGAAGGGACTCCAATGTACTTGTGAGGCTAGCTATTTCAATGTTGCTATGTTTGAAACCCGAGTATAGAATACACACATTTACAGAATGACAAATGATTTCCACAAGTTGAACAAGGAAATTAATCTTGTTACTTTATGGTCACACTTCCATGACAATACAATTTTATTTTGCCAAAATGTATATCTGTGTTTATGCACCTATGTATGCTCCTTGATGGATTATTTCTATATCTAACCCAAAATAAATACAGTGAAAACTGTCTTTTTACAATCCAGTTTGTTATTTCTTGCATGTGTTATGACAGAAATGCTCTCTGTGATTTCAGTTCTCGGGTAATGAGAAGCTATGATAGACATTAACAGAAGTGGCTTCAAGTGGAAAGTTCCCCCAGATTTTCTCACCGCCTCCCTCCAAATTTGATCTGCTGTAATGTTTTTAGTTTTATTATTATAGCGTTGGGGTGGAGATGTATCATATTGAGAAACAAGAGATGAAGTGCTGGAATCTATAAATGAGTAAACAGCTGTCAAGACAAAATCAGAGAAGTGTTCTAATGCTTGGGGAAGGTTTAAGGAGTTCATTCTTGGCATTGTTGCCTATAATCAGTAATTAGTAACACATTGAAATGGTATTTGTTAAATTCCTACATTAGAGGTAAGGACTATTGAAATTGCATTAAGCCAGTGGGGAAACATACTGCAATATTCACTCCATAATAAATTCCAGTCTCTGGAAGTAGATCGTTTGCCTGAAGCCAAATGGTTCCTGGGAATCAATAACCTCATCAGCCCAAGGAGACTGGACCCCTAGACTTTGCAGAGTGGTACAGTTGCTCAGACATCTGCCCTTGGGCGCCCACCTTAGTGGAGGGAGAATATTTTTGCAGTCTTTAAATTCAGAATAATTCAGAAATTGTCCTGCAGGTGCAGAGCAACTGTTCATCAGTGTTACAGCTGGAATCACTGCTGTCCCTGCCCCGAAGCATCTGTTGAAGTCTCCTTCCAATCAGTCAGCTCAGGTTTAATCTGGTTAATCCCACTAAGCACTGGAGTTCTTTTCCTGTCATAGCTTTTCCTGAGCCCAAGAGAAGGGAGGAATGTTTAGATTCAAGAGAGGTCTGTTTTCCAGGACACTGCTGCAATATCAGAAATATGTGGCAAAAAGGAAGTAATCTGTCTTCCTTCAATTGATAGATGAGAAATATCTGCACTTCCTCAAACTCAGGTGAAATTAGACCGTGTGTATTTCTGCTGCCTGGTGTAACTCACTGTGAGGTGTGTTATGATAGTTATTTGATGATGATAATCATGTATGTCATCGTTTTCCCATTTCCAGAAGTGCTCAGTTTGGGAAGATACTGGGCCCAAAGCTTTGACTGTGTCCAACCAGACACCAATAAAAGTTGTATTAGAAGGTTGACTTTGCCAATACCTACCAAATTCTTTTTTTATCAATCAAACTATGTGTGGAAATTAATGGCAATCTTGATTAGGTCAGTGGCACAAGATAGACATAAAGGGGTGGATTCAAACACATTAACAAGGTAATAAGAGGATTTGGGGACAGTATTAGTTTCTTCAGGCTGCTATAACAAACACAAACTTGGCTTACAATAACAGAAGTTTGTTCTTTCATGGTTCTAGAGGCTAGGTGTCTAAAATTAAGGTGTTACCAAAGCCATGCTCCCTCCAAAAATCCCAGGTGACTATCATTGCAACTTCACCTTTATTTCTTGATTTGTGACTAAAAAATCCCAATCTTTGCCCATGCCTTCACATGGACTCCTCCTCTGTCTTTTATATAAAAATTTCCCTCTGCCTTTTTCTTATATATATTGTCATTGAATTTACAGACTATTCAGATAATCTGGGATAGTCTTATCTGGAAAGCCTCAATTATATTTGCATTTTCCAAATGAGGTCACGTTAGCAGGTTTATGAATAGGAGGTGGACTTTTGTTTTAGGCCACTCATTAACTTATTATAGTCACTAAATGGACATGTTTCTTTGATTAAGGAATTTGAGTATGGATGAATATCAAATCCCTGGCCAGAACAAATAGGAAGATTGAGGTGGCAAATATCTACAGAGGCAACTTTAGAGGGATGCTGTTTTTGTCATTAAGTTTTGAACCCTGAGTTTAAGATGGGGTATGGAGAAAGCAGACATGTGACTTCATTTTGTCTCTTATCAACCTTGCCTTGAGATGTTCAATCACCCTGTGAATGCTATTTAATTAGTAGTCATGAAAACAGATAAAATGCTACATATTCCTGAGTTGGGCCTGAGATTATTATATCATCTTTGTAAAAATACTTAAAAATACTTCAAGATAAATAGTATGATGTATGAATAAAATTAATTTTTCATTTTTATCCTTGCAACAGTTAGTTAGCATTTGAAGTATCCTGATCAGGAATATACACTCCAGGCATGATTACCAACCCCTTTAAGTATTTCTATGGAGATTTGCACATGATGATTTGTTACTTAGCATAAGAGATATAAAAATAATTTTTCATTAATGAAATGAGTGCAGTTCAAGTCCAAGCAGCTTTGCATGAAAACTTATGGGAATCTGTCAAGTTTAGCCCTGATGCCTTTGAGGAAGCCCTCAGGTATTGAGCTCATTTGGCCCTGCGTTCCACACTTCACAGATGCCAATTACCTGATCAGAATGTTGCCTGTTCCCACCATTAAACATCACAGCACCTCCCATGGAGTGAGTGTCTCAAGTACTTGTGGATGTTTCTGAAGACAGAGTGTGGAACTTTCTTGAACTTTCCAGATCAAGTTGACTGAAGTTGTGTCTGCTTGCTAGGAAATATTTGAATATTGGCAGAATTTGACCTCAAACTGATTTACATCTTAGCCTACCACCTATTACTGAAGAAAATATGGGCAAGCCCAGGTAGATTCACTTACCTCTAATCCCTAGAGGCTATTGATGTTTACCGAAAGCCTTGGGTATTTGTTGAAAGAAGGCATTGGCTTGAGTAAGTTTACAATAGCATCCGTGTGTCTTTGAGTCCAAATCCTTTCAAAGACTATTGGCAATACAGCCCCAGGTGTCCAAGAAAAGGGAAGCTATCCATGGACTTAGGTGGAGGATTAGGCTGAGTGACCTTTTCATCCACATCTTGAAGATAGTGGTCTCCCTGGAACCAGGAGCTGTATAGTCATTTCACAAAATGTGGAGTTGAATGGAGGGATCAGATCCTCTGAGAGAAATTCCCAGAATTAAAAATGCCTAGCTACAGCCGGGCGC
>JAJEJO010004307.1:0-87964 GCA_020662805.1 Glaucomys volans | reverse complement strand
AAAAAAAAAAAAAAAAAAAAAAAAAAAATGCCTAGCTACACCTAGATTTTCTGGAAAATAGACTTTCTGGCACTTTATAACCAATCAAAATTTGAGGACCAAGTCATGACTGTTACTTGATATTTGCTTCTGTAAATCAATAATATTCTTGATAATTCAATTAATAGTTATTACTGGAAAAATAATAGCTTCCATAATTCCATTTACTAAACCCATGTGATCTGAGAAAGTTACAACAATATTTCAAGGGATTAGAAACTACAGAAAGGATCAGTGCTAGTGATTTAATGGTGCCATTGTTTCTGTATATCTTTAAGTCACCAATGGGCTTATATTTCTGAAGGTTTCCATACTTTGTTGCAACAAATATAAGAAATTTATTGAAGGGAGACCAGTGAAAGTATTATAAATGTACATTAAAGTTCTCTAAAACATATTTTGTTTCTGAGATTAAAATGTGCATATGAAAGGAAAAATGACTTTCATAAATGACGGAAATATGTCAGTTTTAGGGATGACTGCAAACAAAGAAGGTGAACTACTAGCTACCCACTTACCATAAATTTAACTGTCTTGTTGATTGATTGATTGATTTTTGCTCTGTTTGGTGAAGGAATTAAAGACTAGGCAGAAACAGGAAACATGCTAAAATTTTTTATTGGAATTATTTTTCTAAAGAAATTTATGTAATAACAGAAGATAATTATATGGAATTGAAGTTTTATCTAAAAGGGAACCAATAAGTGTCTCATAGCTACCTGAGTTTTAACTAGGTGTGAAACTAAACAGAAGAGGCTCTTGACCACAAAGTTTTACCTGGATGTGACATAGAGGAGGAGGAAGATAAAGAAAAGGAGAGGAAACAGGGCAAAGAGAAGATAACAAACCAGCGAGAAGATCCAATCATTTTCTTGTAATCATGGACTCAGAATCTTAGCAGCAGCAGTCCTGTGGTGGTCAGGACTGGTTCTAGTCTCTCCACCCTCTTGAGATAGTGGTCTTCTGGCCCATTGCCACGCAAAGTGGTGTTCAACTTCTGGCTGTTCTGTTAGCTGCTTTTCCTCCCATTGAGTAGAACTCCCTCCCTTTGGATTTAATGGGTCCTTCTTCTGTCTTCTGGAATGTGTAAAATAACTTTTCTCCCTCTTTGGCCTGACAGCCTTTCAAATGTTTAAAGACAGCTACCATCCCTCTTTCCTGTTTTAAAACAAATGGATAACTAGGGACAGTCTGAGGTGCAGGCTGGCTTGAGAGTTCTGCGATGGTTCACGTGGGCTCCACCCAGACTACTGAGGAGGGACAACCTAAGAACTCACAGAGGAATCCCTGAGATACATTTGTCTTCATCTCAGTTTGTTTAATCAAAAGACTTAAGAATAAAAATTCTAATGCTAGGCTGGGTGTGGTGGTGCACTCCTGTAATCCAAGTGACTCAGGAGGATGAGGCAGGATGTCTGCAAGTTCGATGCCAGCCTCAGCAACTTAGCCAGGCCCTAAGCAACTCAGTGAAACCCTGTCTCAAAACAAAAAATAAAAAGTGCCAGGGATATAGCTCAGTGGTAAAGTGCCTCTGGGTTAAATCCCTAGTACCAAAATAAAAAACAAGAACAAATAAAAACTAATGCTATTTTCTAATACTACTGTGTTCTCAAGTGAAAGCTGAATAAAGTCTGATGGTCATGATTCGTAACATAATTTTTAAAAAAATTTTTTTAGTTGTTGATGGATCTTTATTTTATTCATATATTTATGTGTGGTGCTGAGAACTGAACCCAGTGCCTCACACATGCTAGGCAAGTGCTCTACCACTGAGCCACAACCCCAGCCCCATAATATAATTTTTAATGACTATTTGTTCATTTAGCCTGAATTTACACCCTTGGCTTTATGATGCAAATAAATAAATTTAGTGCAACTAAAAGATCAACATGACCTATTGGTAGTGTTTAGACTAAACAACAAATATTTATTGAATATTTAATTTTTTTTTCAGAATCACAAAGACATGTTCTGATAGAAACCTGCAATAAAATGGCAGGTGTTGAAGTTGCCCAGTAAATATTTGTACCATTTACAGCTCGATTATGCTAGAACAGTGGACAGATTGCCAAGAGATCAAAGAAGACACCTAGAGAGGTAGGAGATGAAATACAAAGTTTAGTGAATGAAAAAGGCTTACATGGAAGATCCAGAGGTGATGGCTGGACAGGCGCATCTCTGTTTCACACAGTGCCTCTGGTCGTTCACCAGAGATTGCATCTCCATCCCCCAGAACACGTTGCTAGGGGTGGCTGACTGCATGAACACTTCCCTATCCATGTGCTCTGGTCCACACCAGTTACCACAGGGTTAGGGCTTTCTAGGCTCACAGAAGCAGCTTCAGCTTAATGTGCTTTTTCCTACTGTATGACTAGCATCCTGGGGACCTTGATGTGCATGGGAGAAAGCAGCTTTCTGCAGATAACACTAACTTGCCCTAATTCCCAGCATACCTGAGAGAAAACCAGGTGTCCTTCAAGATAATATGGACATTCCAACCCAGATGACTCACTCTCATTGTTCCCTAGGTTCTTGGGAATGAAGAGGGAACTTCAGGGACATGGTGATACCCTGTCCTTCTTTTCTCTAAGTATGACAGAACACCATTTGGGACATCTGCTTGTGTTGTGTTGTCCATAACTTACTGGAACTTACATTCTAACAGTAAGTTAGAATGCCTTAATGTGGACAATGACTTCATTTCAGTGTACAGCATTGGTGAACAGTATCAGCTTGTTACTCTTTGGAGGACCCCCTCCAGGAATGGGCTGGGGGAGCAGTTATCTGACATAGGAGAGACATAAGGCAGAAGACCACACTCCCAGAGGAGCTGCTGCAACACATGCAACGCATCAACAGTTTTCTTATGTTTTGCTCCGTATCAGAAGTTTTCTTAATGTATATATTCTTAGAAATAGGTTTATGTTTAGTAGAAATGATTTACTGATAAAATTGGTAATGATAAATGTGGGTGTGCTGAGAGTATTGCCTGGTATTCTTGCTTTTACACGTACTGGGTACAAGGATCTCATAGCCCCATGCCTGACAGCCATCAGAATGGAGTTCCTGACTTCTAACTAAACCAGTAGATTCAGATTTGGAAGATTTTAGCCATTACTAATGAAAAGTTAGGTAAATTCTGCCACTATACTAGACCTTTCATTCATGGTGCCATCAGAGCACCTAAAAGGATATACATCTGCAACATTGTCAAGCTTACAGAAGAGTTTCTATGACAGCTTTTATGCCTTCTTTGTATGTGTGACAGAATTCCATCGGAGACTTACATTGTATTATCACAATTGGAAGCAAGGTCATGGGAGAAAAGACCTAAGCCTCTCACCTCCTGCTAGTTTCTGAAGATGTATAGATGACATTTTTGTTCAAAACTACCATTCCTTGAGTTTAGGCTGGTGCAGGACATGCTTCAGTAAATGTGATGTTAATATACATGACAAGGCAGAGGCTTGAGACATGCTTGCTTGGTGGGGCTCACCCTCTCCATGTCCATTAAGACCCCAATAGAAGCATGCTCTAGGTGGTGAAAAACACATGGAGCAGACCTGGACCTGAACTGCTGTTCAGAGTCTTTTATGTTATACAGCAACGGCTGACTGGTATATATACTCTCAATATTTACCACCAGACCTGATGATAATGAATGCTCAAATCATACTAGGTATTAGGCACTTTAATAAATAATGCTTTTGAAAATTCTTATAATGATTCTGGAAGGTAGGCATTATTTTCCCCACTGTATAGATAAAGTAATCAAAGCTAAGGGAGATTAAAAACAACTTGGCCTAAATCACATGAGTAGGAGGCACAGAACTGGAGTTAGCTCCAATCCAGATTATGAAGTCCATCTCCTTTGACTCTACCACATTGCTTACTCTTCCTGATTTGCTTAGAGTGAGCTGAATCTTAGCTAAAGCTATATCCATGCACACAGCAAGAAGGACAAAAACTGAACCCACAATCCAGTGAGGGCCATTTATGTGTGCATTTGCTTATTCGGCACATTTAATGAGCACCTATTATATGCAAATGCATTATGGTATGTCCTGGGAATTTAGTGATAAGCTTGATAGGTACTGTTCCTGTCTTTGTAGTGCGTACATTGCCATCTTATTATGAATGTGTTTGTTATATATATGCTTCAGATTTTGTTTGTGGTAATTAAAATTTGCCCTCATCTTACCCTGCAAATATAAATAATTGCCTTAGACAAAGGAAATGCTCTGTCTTTGACTGCTTGACTTCTAATGTGGTGACCACTAAGTAATTGGAACACAGGAATAACTAGTTTCATAGATGCATTCAACTACTAAATAGATCTGAATTGTTCTTCCACAGAGTGCACCAGTGTATCACAGGTCAAAGAGTTTAGGATGAATGAAATTGCTCCTACTGTTCTACAGGGGAAAAATAAGCAATGAGATATTGTAATTCTTGTTAATAAACATTATTAAACCCAGGCCATCTCTGAATTTTAGAATAAAAATAATTAATCTACTGAAAGAATGATAAACCAGGAAAAATTAAAAATTGTAATTAAAGAATGGGAATGACATTTGGTATCAGAGGCATCTCGGCAGACTATCTGAGCAATACACTAAACAAAGTGAATTATGTCTACCATAATAACAGTATTTACTGTAATACAATGGCATACTAGAGATCTAATTGCAACCTGTCAAGGATTTTTAAAAAAGCATGGTTATAATGTAAAAATAAGGGAAGAATAGATATGATCTGTATTTATAAAAGAACATAGTAATGCTACTATATGGTTCAATTTTCAGATATCAGGATTTAATATAATAAGAAAAGACAGAGAAAATGAAAATTGGGGAGACTGTTGAATAGGTGCTTTAAGAAGGGGATTTGCAACCAAATGGAAACAGGCTGATTTTGATTACATTTTAATGTGAGATAAAGTAAAGATGGAGTGAATCCAAAGTAAAACACAATTATAAGTTTCTTTATAATCCCTGGCAAAATATTAAAGATTCGATTCTGGAATTGTATTAGTAGGTCCATACAATTTTACTATTTGAAGTTACCCACTGTAATCTAAACATTGTCAGAAAACAGAGAAAAATATATTCATAAGTCAAAATAATCATGAAAGCATTTAATAAGATATCTGGGATTTAAAGTTTTACCTTCCTCTTTCTGAAATAGAAAACAAATCATAAATAAAACTTATAATAGAAAGTAATCATGTAAACATGAGTGGGAGTGAGGAGACAGAATGATAAGAATTCATTTCTAAACAAAAAATATCGAATGCAAAGTACTTTCTGTACTAAAAAATCATCAACACATCATGCTTTGTACTTTGTACATCACTCTTTGATTTCTTTTTACACTTTTATATATGTTGACTAATTCCCATAGGACACCTTTTGATCATAGCACAAGTAATGAGTCACAGAGGCTAACTGACCAAAAATTCAGACAAGAAGACCTATCTCCACAAAAGGATGGGCATTATTCAGTATAACATAAAACTACCCTCAATGTGAACAGGAAAATCAACAGACCTTAGCTTAAATACTGACAATGGATTGATCTGCCATATGGACACACACATAGTAGCTTCATATTACGTGGGTTTCTGAAATTTGTTAACATCTGATTATGAAGTCAAACTGATCAGGTAAGTGCTGATAGAATCTGTTGGTGAAATGTCACTATTGTCCATTGTATTTTCTGAGAAACCAAAAATGTGATAATAAATGGGGTGATTCTGGTGTTTTTCTTGTTTGCTCTCAGTACAGAAAAGCAGGTCAATATAACACATAGTAAGCTTCTCTGAAGAACCTTGATGAGCCAGGCATCATGGCACATACCTGTAATCCCAGCCCCTCGGCAGGCTGAGGCAGGAGGATCACAAGTTCAAAGAACTTAAGCTAGGTCTTAAACAACCTAGGGAGACCCTGTCTCTAAATAAAATATAAAAAGGACTGGGGATGTGGCTCAGTTGTTAAGCACCTCTGGGTTCAGTTCCTGGTACCAAAAACCAACCAACCAACCAACAACAAAAAAACCCCTTGATGAGCGATAAGCATCTGTGCAAGCTGCTAGGTGAAATGTGTTTGTATGGGTTATATGTTGCATAGAGACAGAGAAAAAAGAGAGACTGAGAGATCAAAAGTGACAGAGAGAAGGAGAGAGAGAGAGAGAGAGAGAGAGAGAGAGAGAACTAGGGCATTAGAAGACTTCCCCTCCCAAATAGACACAGATATTTTTCAAATGAAATAAAAAACCAAAATACAGAAGACATGAGGTAGGAAAATATAAGTAAAAATTGCATTCCTTTAGTAGTTTCATCTTTGAAGAAATTGCATTAGTCTAATCCATCCATGGAATATGTAATTAGATAATGATGTTATTGATTTCTATTTCATTAGGGATAAAGACATGTTATTTTATTATGTTATTTTCCTGAATTTATTATTAAAGATGTTGACATTTGAGGTGGCTAGAATACCAGAAGATATAGATATGGCTATGAATTTGTTATGTTTTAGAAAAATGTTTAATTTTATTTCTGATTATAATGGTATTTTGTAAGCAATTTGTATAATGTAAGCAATCTGAAAAATGAGTCATGCAAAGAAAAAATTGACAAATCTGCAATTCTGCCAAGTTAGAGATGTTATCACTTTGGCACACTTCCTTCCAGTAATTTTACTGCTCTCTTTTAAAAGTGAAAATTTGTGTCCTACCCACATTGACATTTTCCTTTATGACTAAAATTCTCAATAAACACCATTTTAATTGCTTTGTAATAATTCCTTACATCTTTGGATGTACGTGGGTGATGCATGGGTGATGCGTAAGGGTGAGGAGAGAAGGGAAGAAGTCAGGACTGATAATTATGTTTAAGGAGGAACTTTGGTTGGGGTTCCTGTCTTGTGGAACTGAGAAGAAGCAACTGGATTAGAAGTCTACTAGGCAAAAGCATATTTCCTAAAAAGTCATGAGCTTGACTGAAAACCTTAGACTGCTCAGTCTCAGTATCATCCCTGAACCCCAAACCTGACCCCAAATGGACAAAGAAGCTTTTATCAAAAGCAGAATAAGGGTTAAGGGACAGCACTTACTTCCCTAACCAGTGTCTTTGTGTTTTTTTTTTTTTTGTTTCCACATTTTTTATTGTTGCATTATAGTTGTACATAATGATGGGATTTTTTGTAACATATTTATGTATGCATACAATATAACAGCATAATTTGACCCATATCGCTCCCCAGCACTTCCCATTCCCTCTCCTCCTCTTACCCCCTGAAACCTTTCCTTTACTGATCTTTTGATTTTCGTGAGTTCCCTGCCCCACCCCTACATTTCTTTTCCTTTTTCTTTTATAGCTTCCCCATATGAGAGAAAACAGAACTTTCTGAGTTTGCCTTATTTTGCTTAACATAATGGTCTCTAGTTTCATGCATTTTTTTGCAAATGACATAATTTCCCTTTCCTTTGTGACTGAATATACTCCATTGTGTATATAGATCCCATTTTCTTTATCCATTCATCTGTTAATGGCCACCTGGGCTGGTTCCATAGTTTGGGAATTGTGAATTGTGCTGCTATTACATGGGTATATATGTGTCACTATAGTATGCTGACTTCAATTCTTTAAGATATAACTGGAGTGATATAGCTGATTCATATGGTGGTTCCATCCTAAGCAGTGTCTGTAGAATTCTTTTCCAGGATGAATACTATAGATTAGAGTTAACAATCTTTCGTTTAATGAATGGGGAGTTTTTTGGTTTTTTTTCTTTTTAGTATTTATAAAAAATACTGTTTGGCAATAAAAAGGAAGGAGGCACTGATATGTGCTTCAAGCATGGAAAACTTCAAAAACATGCTAAGTGAAAGAAGTCAGATACCACAGATACAGAGTGTATGATTCCATTTATATGAAATATCCAATCAAAGCACAGTTTCAGAGGCAGAAAGTGGATTAACACTTGCCTGGCACTAAGCTGGGAGTGAGGAATGATTACAAATGGGCATGAAGGACCACTTGGGGTTGGTGGAAATGTTCTAATGCTATAATTTATTAAAAAAATCATTGAATCATATTAATAAAACAGGTAATTTTATGGCATCTCAAGTAATTTTTTTTTTAAATCAGTGTTTGTAAACATGGAAGAAAACAAGCACTTCAACACACAATAAGTGAAATTTGGCATAATGTTTTGGAGACATTTAGAAATACCTATTCAAATTTCAAATGTTTATATGCTTGAACTTAGCAGTTCCATGTCTAGAAATTTATTCTAAGGAAATAATTGGATTCATACTACAAATTTGTTTCTTGCAAAATCATTCACAATATTGAATAGTTGAAATAAATGTCTATGAAGAAGCAATTTGTTAAATACATTTGGATATATTTGAAAATTAAAATGGCCTGTAAGTATGGGCTTTCTGTGGAAATGTTTGTGTATTTATGTGGAAAACTAACAACAACATAAACACAATTATGTGTGGGATTTATGGTATGGAATCATGTGTGTCTAGAAAATCATGGGGTGACCTTGTAGATGGAATGTTTGTGTCCCCTTAGCAAATTCATATGTTGAGACCTCATCAGCCAAGTTATGGTATTAGGAGGTAGGGCTTTCAGAGCTGATTAAGTCACAGGGTGGGTGGGGCCCTCATGAATAGGATTAGTGCCCTTATAAAAGAAGCCCTAGAGCACTGTCTTGACTTTCCTCCTATAAAGACACAGAGGGAGAAGGTGCCATTCCTATGATTCCTAACAGGAAGTAAGGACAAAAAGAATTTGTAAATATCCTTTGTATAAGACAGTGAATATTTTAGGAATGTGGACACCAGATAGTCTGGGTGACATAAATGTGACCCTAATAGCTATTTCTTATCCTATTTTATAAATACATTTGCTTTAGATATTTGTGATATTTGTTAATAAATGCTAAAATCCAAAGTATCTTTCTGTACATAGATCAATTAAATCTAGGATAAAAATGAGTAAAAATATCAGATCGTGTATTAGAATTTTCTAAATAGATTTGGGCCTCTTTTGGGGGCATACAACAGAAGAAGTATCCTCCCTTCAAAGGCAGTTTTGCAGAACTTCTCTTTTGTTGAGCAGCAGGAGAAAAGCTGTATGTTAAAAAGTATTGCCTTGCAGTTAATTTCAAAAAGGAGCAAAAATAGCGTATTGGTAGGGATTCTAAATTCCAGGTCATGTAGACATCTAGAGAAAACTAACATTTTAAAACAACAGAACCTGAATCGAGAGGTGATGGACAAATAGGTAATTACACATTATTTAGAACCAATGAATATTCATGGCAATGAAAATATGGAGGTGTTTGTGATGAAGAGAGAATGATGTATGTTTCTAAGGAAGAGAGAAACATTGGAATGTGAAGCATGGGACATTAACTGCCTGAAAAATAGGAAATACTGGGGCTATTTGAGAAATGAAGTACTGAACTCTTATTTAATATAAGAAGTTATGGTTCCTTTGAGCCTTTCTGTAAAAAGGAAGATTAAGGGCTTATCTTGCAATTTAATACAAAACTGTTCTAAATTTTTATACAGACAGTATTTAGAATTGTATTTTCATTTTCAACAGGTTACCATTCTGCTCTAGCTTCTGTATCTAATAGAAATGCTCTATCTTTTGACTGGACTATGTGTTGTAGTAGCCTATTCTTATTCCTTGGGATTAGATGCCATTTCATACTTAATTTTTTTTATTTGTTCATTTTAGTTATACGTGACAGTAGAATGTATTTTGACATATTATACATACGCAGAGTATAACTTCCCATTCTTGTGGTTGTACATGATGTGGAGTTACACTGGTCATGTATTCATCTATGAACACAGGAAAGTTATGTCTGATTCATTCCACTGCCTTTCCTATTCCCATTCCCCTTCCTTTCCCTTCATTCCCCTTTGTCTAATCCAATGAACTATTCTTCCATCCCCCCACCTTATTGTGTGTTAGCATCTGCATAACAGAGAGAACATTTGGCCTTCAGTTTTTTGGGTTTTGCTTAGTTTGCTTAGCATGATAGATAGTCTCCTGTTTCAACCATTTACTGGGAAAAACCATAATTTCATTCTTCTTTATGGCTGAGTAATATTTCATTGTGTATATATACCACATTTTCAGATTCCATTTCAAAACTTGGATTCTCATTTGTATGAGAGGGGATTCTAGGGCTCTAGGAGCCACCAAGAGTTTGGACATCTCAGACCATGTCACTATCCCTTCTCTGCAGAGACCATGTCACTATCCCTTCTCTGCAGCATTTACTTGTTCCCTTTCTCTGTTTCTTTGGCCTGTAGAACAATGGTTCACAACCTTGGCTGCATGTTGAGGTCACCTGGCGAATTTGAAAATAGTGGTGCCTGTCAGGAAGTCAAGTTTAATTGGCCTGCATGTGGCATATACCTCAGGGCTTGACCAGGTGCCCAGGGGATGCTAATGTACAGCTGATGTCCAGAGCCACTGCTATAGTCAGCAATTTTCAGAGTGTGTAGCAGGGCTACATTCCTTCAGGAGGCTTGAGGGGAAAACAAATTTCCTTGCCTTTTTCAGATACTAGAGGCTCCTATATTCTTGGCTTGTGGTCCATTTCTCCATCTTCCAAGTCAGCAGTGTAGCATCTTTAAAGCTTTCTCTGATTCTGATCTTTTTTCTGTGGTTGCCTCTCTTTTCTGACCCGTGACCTTCCCTCTTATAAGGATCTTAGGGAAAATCACCCACTTCAAGATGCTTTTCAGTATTATCTGTAAAGTACTTTTTATCATGTAAAATAACATATTTACAGATTTTGGGGATTAGGATGTGGACATCTTTGGGGGACAGGTACTTATCCTACCATACATATGAAGAAACAAAGCAAATTGTATTTATTAGTCAACTTTCTCTCACTATAATTAAATACCTGAGGTAATCAGCTTATAAAGAGAAAAGGCACATTTTGGTTCACAGTTTTGGAGATTCTGATTTATTGCATTGACCCTTTGGCAAGGCAGTGTGTCATGATAGGAGTACATGAAGAGCAAAACTGCTTGCCTCATGGCTAGGAAACAAAAGAAAGAAAGAGGAAGAGATTGGGGTTCTGCAACCCCCTTCACAGACATGCCCCCAGTTACCTGAAGACTTCTGACTAGGCCTCACCTCTTAAAAGTTCAACCCTCTCCTGGTACCACCCAGCTGGGCACCAAGCTTTAAGTCATGGACTTTCTGGGGACACTCTAGATTCAAACTGTAGTTGTAGGGAACATTCTTTGATGAGATCCTGGGGACTAAACTGAAGTGGGGAATTAAAAAGAAGTTCCATGAGGAGATCCACAAGACAGTAAATTTAAAATTCTTGTTTCATTAACAGTCATGCAGGGATTTGTAAAATTCCTGAACACTGTCTCTAAAACTCTGATTCAGTGGGTCTATTTCAGCCTGGACTCTGCCCTTGATATGTGCACACTCCCAGCCCCTCACTAGTAGTACTCCTAGCTGGTGGTTCTGTGCAAGTGGTGCTGAGCCCACCCCTGTGAAAGCCGGTGTGACTAATGCAGTGAGAGACACCAAACCTGAGCCCGCTCCACAGCAGCATCATTATCAACTCAGGGAAAACACCACAATTACTGGGGGAACTTTTAAAAATACAGCTTTCCTGAGTCCCACTCTGGGATTCGTGGTTCTAGAGGTCTGGGGAGGGTCAAGGCTCATGTTTTTGTAAAATCCTCCTGGATGATGCTGACTGAGCAACTTGTCTCTACCTGCAGAGCATCCTCCATGTCCTTGGAAGTTACATGATCCACATATGGGCAGGGAAATGGCCTGTTTCACTATCCACTAGTCCTCCTTATCCATGATTTTGTTTTTCATAGTTTCAGTTACTTGTGGTCAACTGCAGTCCTAATATATTAGATGGAAAATTCCAGAAATAAACAATTATTAAGGTTTAAATTGTATGCCATCTGGGTAGCGTGATAAACTCTCTCACCATCCCACCCAGGACATACATTTCCACATTTCCATTTTAATATTTGAATACATTACTTTCAGGAGGAAATCTGTTCACCTGTTTTTCATGGTTCCATTATTATTCCTTTCT
Source organism: Glaucomys volans (assembly GCA_020662805.1). NCBI lineage: Eukaryota > Metazoa > Chordata > Mammalia > Rodentia > Sciuridae > Glaucomys > Glaucomys volans. The sequence continues at coordinate 75,800 of JAJEJO010004307.1, read as the reverse complement.
CTCACACTGCTGTTCTGCGAAGACTGGTAACTTTTTGGCCTACTACGAACAGAGGCTTTTAATAGTGTCATATTTAGTTGCTATTGTTTATGGAAGTTGTTAATACTTTGTGATTATCTGAAAATATGTCTCAATGTTTCTATAGTTAATTGTAATAGCTCTATCTTTGGTTCAATTCCCATATTATTGATTCTGGAACCAGCATGCATGTCTGTGGAGATTTTTAGAAAATTAGATGCTGATCTCTTCTATATTCATTCACATATTCATCTATTGGAAATTTTGGCAAAATGGTTCTAACCAGCTTTGAAACTTAAGCCACTGCAATGTTAATTTTTTGGATCCAACTTTTCCCAGATGGGTGAATAAATAAAAGCCAATTTCCTCTACACTTAGGAGTTTAGAGTTGTGTTTAAGGACAACTTTAATTAAATGCTCTTTCCAAATATGGATGTAGTCAAAGATGGAAGGTATAGAAATATTAAAATTTTAGAATAAAGAAGATTTTTTTTTTTTTGGTCAAGAAAGGAAAATATTGAACTTTTGCAGAGGTGAAGAAAGGAGAATATTGAACTTCAGCAGAGGTAGGGAAATTTTAGGTGGTTGGGTGATAGAGGAGGGTGTAAAGCATAGACCCCCCTAAAGACCACAGCAGTTCTTCCTTATCCACAGTTTTTGCTTTTAGTGGTTTCAGTTACCTGTGGTCAACTGTGATCTGAAAATATTAAGTGGAAAAGTCCAGAAATAAACAATTTGTATGTTTTAAATTGTCATTCTGAGTAGCATGATGAGATGTTGCACCATTCTGTTCCAACATGCCAAGGGCACAAGTCATCCCTTTCTCTGGTGTATCCACATTGTATATGTTACCTGCCTATTAGTCACTATTAGCCCTTTGGTTATCAGATCGACTACCACAGGATCACAGTGCTTATGTTCAAGTAACCCTTGTTTTAGTTAATAAGGGCCCCAGAGGACAAGAGGAGCGATGCTGGCAATTTAGCTATGCCAAAGAGAAGCTATAAAGTTCTTTCTTTAATTGAAAAGGTGACAGTTCTCAATTTAAGGAAAGAAAAAATACCATATACTGAGGTTGCTAAGATCTACAGTAAAAACAAAACTTCTGTGAAATTGTGAAAAGGGAAAAAGAAATTCATGCTAGTTGTGCTGTCTCACTTCAAACTGCAAAAGTTGCAGCCACGGTTCATGTTAAGTGCTTAGCTAAGGTGGAAAAGACATTAAATTTGTGGGTGGAAGACATGAACGGAAAACGTGTTCCAACTGACAGCAACATGTTGTGCCAGAAAGCTCTGAGCCTCTCTGAAGACTTCAGCAAGGGATCCCCTGGGACAGGGACACCAAGCCATCTACTGCAACTGAGGGACAGTTGCACAGATTCAAAAATAGGTTTGGATTGAAAAGTCTAAAAATTACTGGAGAGGCGGATTGTTATTGTTTTCAATCTGTTACTGTGTCCAATTTATAAGTTAAATCATATCTTTTACATGTATATTTGGAAAAGATACCGTATATGTAGGGCCCTGTACGATCCTCTATCTCAGGCATCCACTGGGGATCTTGGGACATATTTCCTGTGGAGTATGAATAAGAGGTGGTGGGGTTGGGGGTACTGTTCAAAAAACTATTATGCCAGCTAACATTCTTTTTCTTTGTAGCTGATTACACTGTGAATTATGTCCATTCTTTATTTTTGTATCCCCAACTCCTTTTTCAGAGCCTGGCACATGGTGGTGCCCAATCAATGTTTTTGGACTAAATGAGTGATTCTCAGAATTTATTTTGCATCAGAACCACCCAGAGGGCTTGTTGAAATAGATATCTGGGATGTGCCCCCAGTTTCTAACTGGTAGGCCTGGTTGGGCACCCAGAATGTACATTTCTAAGAAATTTCCAGAGGCCATGGGCACTGTGATATGGGTACCACATTTTGAGATCACTGCAATAAATAAGGTTCAAATTATTAAAGCTATAGTTTTTTCCCCCCACATAATGAACATTTTCATATGTGGTTGAGGGATCTAAAACTTTCCCAGTTTTCTGAGTTGCCCTTACTTCTTCATCATTTCTATTTTTTTCCCTTTAAAAATTTTATCTTCTGGAAATTGAAAAAGAAAATCATATTTCTCTGGTAGTAGCTATCCTATAATGTTTTATTGTTTATTTCTTCTCTACATGTGAATTCTCTAGAGACAGAACACTTGAAAATATTCAGGGAGCTCCTGTTGATAAAAAGAAACCTTCAAGTTCCTTTCTTTGGTACTGTGGATACATAATCTAACAGTAAATTATCTATTTTTAGCCTGAATCTTGCAATGTGATTTTTGCTTGTTTGGTTAATTTATTTATTTTTGCTCATACTCCTTAAAGTGGGTAAAAACGTTAAAGAAAAAGAAGGAAGATGCCACACCTATGGTATGAGGTCAGTCTCTGCTGGAAACAGCACAATTAGGAAAGGTAAATATTACTGAGTGATTTGTACCATTTGCCTGAGACTTGGCAGTAGATACTTTTTATTATAGAAATAAATATAAATTTACCCTGTGTATATTTTCAGGAAGTTAATTTCTCTGGAAGAATAGTTGACCTCACCACCCACCCCTGTATTTAGAGTATCATACAATCATTGATAGGGAATTAGTGGCCTTTATATCATTTTCCAAAGACATTACATACGGGGGACTCATAGGGACCGTATTGACACATAGAGATCCCACATAGGGCACTGGCAGCCTTTATGTGTATTTTTTCAACCAAAGAAATCCTTCTTAAGATTTAAGGACAGCTTTCCTTCCTCATTCAGAATTATAACAGTATGCTCTCCTCATAAAACACTCCCTGATGTTCAGATCAGCCTTGCAGACAGCCTTATGCCTTTGAATCTGGATGTAGTTACAGTTTCTGGTGGCAAAGTAATAAAAGGTATTGATTTTATTTATTGTACTCCTAAGAAAAGGTTGTATAACTGGATTGATGGGATGGAGGGTTACTAAAAGTATTTTTATAGGACCGGGAAATTTTAATCTTATACACAGTACTGAATTTGACTATATTGCTGGGCTGAAAGGAGGCACCTTGTAAGCTAAGAACTACTCTTTGTAATAAACTCTTGGAATGAACTACTCTTGCATGGCTCTTTGTCATTAATAACAATTTTATTGAGTGCTTACCATGTGTGCGGTGCTGTGTTAGATACTCCTCCCTCTCCTCCTCTTCTTCCTCCTCCTCCTCCTCCTTCTTTTCTTCATCTTCTTCTCCTGCCTTTTACATATATCTAAAAGATACAAATTGGTATAAGGTGGAAAACACATTTCTGTTCTCATTATCCACTATAGCCATATTCAAAATAAAACATTTGGTAAGGTTTGAGCTGCATACAGTGAAATGCATGCGTCACAAATGTACAATTAGATCATCTTGCCATAGGCCTGCATTCCTGCAATGTGTACCGTTGTCAACTAAGACACAGACATTTTATCTTCTAGAAAGTTCTCTCAAACCCCTTTCCAATCCATCTCTCCCCCTCTCTCAAATAATCCTGATAGAATTTCTTTTGGTACACATTCCCTTGCATCTGGCTTCTTTCACTGCACCTACTACTTTTGAGGTTCATCCCTTTGTGTGTGTCTGCAGTTAGTCCGTTTCTGTTGCTGAGTGTAGTATTTCCCATGAACAAGATAGGAGCAGCTACGTCCCACTGAGGTTTTTCCAACTGAGCGAGAGCAGATACAATCTAAGAACTATCCTAATTTCCTCCACTTGTCATAACTTAAAACTTAGCATTCAAGTCATTTTTTCCATAAAGTGCAAATCTTGGCCTTCCTTTATCAGGAAGGGAAGGCCTCCCTATCAGGTTTCATAGTAGTAAATCAGAATTTAAATATAGAAGACTTGGTATTTCTAGCAAACTCCCTTTATAGACATTATGAATTGACACTATCATTTTAAGCAAATATTTTGTGACTATAAAGGGTAAAAGAAAGGGCTGGCAGAATGCAAAAGTGCCAAGTTGCTGCTAGTAATTATGCTGATGGATTGGAACCGGCAGAGGCTGTGAGGTGAAGGGAGAAGGTGAGCTGGGGGCCAGGTGTAATTAATTAGAGGGGAGTTAAGGAATGGGATTTGAGTAAGTCACTTCACTATTCTATGGCTGAAAAGAGCGCTATGGGCTAAAACAGAAGGGAAAAGGGAAGAAAACAAGCTTCTGTCAGTTTGTGGTGTCTCGAAGAGGGGCGAGGGTTTCAGTTTATGCAAAGCTGAATGCAGCCCTTCTTTACTTTTCTTGATCTCCGTCCTCCACCTGCTGCCTCCCCAAGGGATGCAAACCTCACCTGTGTTTTCCTTGTCGTTGCCTCCCAGCAGAAATGTGAATCCAGTTGAAAACTAATAGAGCAGCATATCTGCGCTCCTGACTCACAGGTTGAAAAACATAGCCCAGAGAAATGGGATCTTTTCCCTCACATATGGTGATAAGGTGCTTAAAAGCCAACATAAGAGCAAGATAAATAATTGCTACAAGCCCTGTGATGCACCCAAAAATAGGCTGGTGCCACATGATATTCAGTGAAATGTTTTGGATGGTCTGAGGGTGGGGAGGGAAGCCTATACTTTTCATTTATACAATTTATTCTTTTAAGGTGCCAAACTGCCATGAAACATTTCCATCATTGTGGTGAAGTGTCTGGCTATCTCAGGCTTCCAGTTGCTGCTCAAACACTGTGCACAGATAAACATGTGTCTCGTATTTCATCTGCTTTGTTCGATGTGTCTTTGGGCCTATCTCCTGGGCTGCCACTGCAGCCCACTGGTCCTGAAGGGTGGGGCTCCGAGCTTCCCAAGCTACAATCCCTCTCACTACCCACTGTGGATCTTTCCCTTCTCTCCTCCCAGGGACTGGGGAGGAGGAGAGGAGATGAGCTGACTGAAGCCATCTTGACCATTGACTTGACCATTGTCTGAGCTACCCATTTTCTTTTCCTCAAGGGAAAACTTCTACCTGTTCTTCAATCCATTGAGTACTTTAGAGTACAGGATGCAATACATATCATTAGTAGAATACAATCCAACAAAAAGGCAGAGAAATCCTTGCCTTCCTTCAGTGGCTTTATGATTGGTAAATGATATTGTTACATTTTTATATGCCATGTTGATATTAATTTGAAAAGTATATGTATTCTATTTGCAATTAAGAATGCTGAGATTGTTAGGAATCATAATTTTCACTGTGAGAAAGGAGACACAGGTATAACATTTTAAAGAAGTAGGACACTTTTGATTAAATTGGAACTTGTACTGTTTGAATATTTAAAATTTGAAATTGACATTTGATGTTGAAATAGCAAATATTGGAATATATTTGAATTTTAAATATAGTTATGAATTAATAATGTTTCAAAAATGTTTTTAAAAAACCCAGAAGCAATGACAACCTAGTAACACAGAGAATGGTTCTGGAATACTATTCCCTGCTAAGTGGTGTTGAGTAGGAAATGACAGATCAAGACTGGATCATCTTCTTATTCAGGAAAGTAAGGAAGCTGACTACTGGCTGAAGGTGGATGATTTGACCATCAAAACTAATAAAAATGGCAATGGATCAAAATATACTAAATAAAAATGCTGGAATTTATAATAATACTCAAAAGAGAAAGCCAAAGCAAAAAGGGGCTCATTTTTTTTTTTTTTCTCCTGGAGGTAGTCTATCAACTCTATGCTCTGAAGATTAGTAATTAAAATAAAAGAATTAAGTCTTGATCTCATTTTCCTGTGAAAAGCTCTATTTGCATTACAAAGTAGCCCTAGTTGACAAGAGAAAGCTTTGCTTACAGAAGTATTTTAGCTAATAAATATAGAAGAAAATGATAGAACTAGAAAAATCACCATTTTACAGCATGCAATGAAATAACTGATTCAGGAAATAAATATCAATGGATGCTAAACTAAGAAATATTTATGAGGAACTGGACATTTTAAGGGAGTTGAAAGTCCACACAACAACTACTCCAGTCCATTGCAAAAGTCACTTGTAGGAAGGGCGATGGGGGAGCCATGGTTGTAGCTCAGTGATAGAACACCTGCCTAGCAGGTATGTGGCACTGGGTTTGATCCTCAGCACCACAAAAAAATAAAAAATAAAGATATTGTGTCCATTTACAGCTAAAAAAAAAAAGAAAGAAAGGGCGATGGGAAAATGACCATGTTAGACAAAAAGACTGACATGACATGTCAATCTGGACAACAGAAACAAACAAAACCCTTTTAGTTATGTCTATTCCTTGAACTTGCATGTGCATTCTAGCAAAAAAAAAAAAAATGTGGCTAGTTTGTTGGTGCAGTGATTCTATTTACAATTTATGAGGTATGTCTTGCATCCCTTCCCAAATTCTCAGCTCTCCCCTTCCCACCTTCCCGAAATCCTGAGGGAACAAGTTTATGAAACTGAGAGCAAATATCAGAGCATAAACACCAGAAACTCAAAACAGAGCTTGTCTGAGGTAGTCATGGATTCTGGGGTCACAGAGTCAAATGCTATAATAAAAAACAGATAATTTGGTGACCAATAACAGTTATAGTTACATATGCTGAGATACAAGTAATCAAATTTCATGCTGTATGATGGAAATCAGTTGTTGTACTATGCAGGATTGTTCTGCAGGGGTCTAAAAGGAAATTTCCCCCTAGCTGTGTACAGAATATTAATAGTTGATTAGAGTGCTCTCTGTCTCTCTTTTCCTCTCTCTCAAATATAAGTACCTCTAATGGGAACAGTGGTCCCAAATGCAAACCCTATTAAATCAGGCTCTTATGTTTAAAATTCAGAGCATGTTTGTATCTATGCGCATGTATCCATCCAGTTTTATTTAAATACAGTCACTCACACTGTCAGAATTAGTCCTATCTTTTTTTTTTTTACAAATTTTATGTGGATGACTTAATAGTGAATCATAGTTGAGAGTAAATATTCTTAATGGTAGGAGGAATATTAGGATATAAAATAAATTGTATAATGTGTGATAGACTATAATCTCTATATAGATCTGTGATTGTTTCTTCTCTCTCTCTCTCTCCTCCCTCTTCCTTCCCTCCCTCAGTTTCCTTTTGAGAAGCTTATGAATAGTCAGGATTCCCTTCAGAGAAAGATGTAAACATGAGAAAAATTAGTCCACAATTTCAGAGGGTCATTGCCTCCTTCCCCAATGTGGCAGAAGTGTTTTCCAAAGGCCCTAGTAATCGCTCCCAGACCACATGCTCTTCTGCTGTGTGACTTGCTGCTCTCCCATTAAGAGGGGAAGTCTAATTGTTCTCATCTTGCTTCTAGGTAATACTAAGTGATTAGCTGAACCAAAAAAATGCAGTAGAAGTAATGTCCTGGGACTTCCAAGGTTAGATCATAAGAAGACTTGCAGTTTCTACCTAGGACTGGTAGAACACTCACTCTTAGAATACCCCCTCTTAGAGCACAGCTAATATGCCATAAGGGTGGCAAACTACAGAAGAGATCACAAGTGGCCACCACTGTTAGCACACAGAACTCATGGTCAACAACTAGCATCAGATGCCTGCTCTGTGAGGAAAACTTCTTGAATAGTCATCCCAATGAAACCCCCAGAGGTCTTTGATCTCAGCCAGTATCTGACTGCAGCTGCTTGAGGGACTCCATTCTTGAACTGCCCACCTGAGTGGAGTTAACCCACAGCCCCATGAGAGGTTATTTTAGCAAGTAACATTGAGAAGACAATGAATTTGAAAACAATGTTTCATATGCTTTGACCTGGAAATTTCACTGTTAGAGTCTTTTTCCTTTGAAATCAATGGTTGCTTTAGGTAAAGATGTAGTTAAACATCATGCTAAGTGAAATAAGCCAGACTCAGAAAACCAAGGGTTGAATGTTTTACCCTATATGTGGAAACTAGAACAAAATAAGGCAAAGCTGGTGGGTGGAAGGACCAGATATCATAAATACATAAGGAAGATCAGTAGAAGAGAAGAGGAGATTAGGAGAGAGGAAGGATGGGAAAGAGGAGGAAATGTGGAATGAACTAAACAAAATCATGTTATATGTGTATATAAATGTACCACAAGGAACTTCACCTTTATGTGTGTGTAGAAAGTACCAATCAAAAATAAATAAAGAGTGAAAAGAAGGTCCGTAGAGTTAGAAGGAGGAGAACAGAGGAGTAGAGGGAAAGTGTGTGTGGGGGGGAATGGAGATTGAAATAAAATTTCATGCATTTATAATTTTGTTGAAATGAATCCAATTACTTTGTCAAACTATAATGCTCTAAAAAGAAAGATGTAGTTTCAAGGATTGTACCAAAACATAATAAAAGAAAATTGAAAATAATTTAAATATGCATCTTTGAAGGATTTAATAAATAATGGTATTCCCACACTACAGAATATAAGCAACAATTAAAATTAGACAAATCTATTCATATGTGTGTAGTAAGATGTTCAGGATATATTGCTAAATTAAAAAAACAAACTGCAAAACACTAAGTATAATGAATATTCATTCACTAGCTATAATGAAATATTTTAATAAACAATAAAACATGCACCGGTACATAGAAAAGGAAAACTCTAGGTTATATACTGTGCTGTCAACAGAGAATACCTCTGAGTGATGGGATCATAGGGTGACTTTCAGATTCTCTTTTCAACATTTTTATATTGCATTTATTACTTTTACAATACTACTAATAGTCAACATAGCTGTCATGCTGTCATTTAAGTTGAAAGTTTTTGAGAAGGTAGATCATCAGTGACCCCAAACTGCCCCTTATGGGCAAAATGATCCCTATGTATGGGGATGTGTTAGTTCATTTGATTCTTATAATCATTTTTTTTTTTTTTGATGCTGGGGATTAGAACCCAGGGCCTTGTGCGTGTGAGACAGGCACTCTACCAACTGAGCCATGTCCCCAGCCCTCTTATAATCATTTTGCAGTGTTTAAGCATGTACTCATCACTGTGTACTTTGAATATATGAAATTTTTATTTGTCAAGTATTCATAAAATGTTATAGAAAGGAAAAACTTATAAATCAAATAAACTGTAAATTGGAACCCATTTCTTTTATTTCTAATTTTTTTTTTCATATAGGAAGGAGTAATGGTGTAATCTTCCAGGGAATCCATGTCCTCACCTATAAAACACCCCCAAGGGATTCTCTCCTGCTTACTATACCTGATAACTTCTCCCTGACGCCATATCTCCTATCGTTTATGGCTTAGGACTTGTGCTAGTTACTATGTGTGTTATTTTCAAAGATTCATGAATAATTTTTACATGTATGTAGCCTACATCCTCAACTATATGCAAATTCCTTGGTTATTATCTTTTCTTTCCATTGTACCATCTGCTGTGATCAGTAAATGCCAACTGCTTTTCTGGTTCATGGGCTACATCTGAGATTGTCAGACCGTGGCTTGTGGATCAATCAAACTTGATCAAATATATGTTTTTGAATAGCTCAAAAAGTAAGAATAATTTTGACTTTTAAAAAACTGAAAAAAATCAAAATAATAACATCTTGTAACTCATAAAAATTACCTGAAATTCAAAATTCATTGCCCCTATATAAGGTTTTATTGAGAAGCAGGTACATTACTTTGTTTACATATCATCTATGGCTGCTGTACACTACATCAGAGTTCTAACAAAGACTATCTGGCCAGCAAAGTCTAAAACATTTACTAGTGGGTTCATTGCACCAAGGTGCCAACCCCTGACTTAACATAGTAAGTCTCATTAGAAATGTTCTTTTAGAAATATCTGCTGCTGTGGAGTGCCACTGTAGACTTCACTGTCGTTCTTGAGTTCTTCTTGGTTCCATGTAGCAGGATCATCCACCCACACCCTTGTGAATGTGGCAGTGCAGCGTCACCCAGTAGCGTAGACATGGCACGAATCCCTGCCCTGGTGACTTCAGGCTTGGTCATGACATGCTTTGGCCCATGGAATATCAGCAGATGTGATGTGAGTGAGGCTTTAAAAGCGCTTGCAGAGTTTGGCCGAGGTTCCCAAGCTCCTGTGATCTGCCATGAGGTGGCAGCCATCTGTTCTGGAACCATTGGCCCCAGCATGGGAGACATGCAGAGCAAATCTGAACTTGAACCAGAGTCAGCCCAGCCAGTGCACAGGCCTGAGAATGAGAAATGAATGTTTGCTGTAGAAAGTACTGAGATTTTGGGATTGTTTGTTATGCAAAGACCTAATACTATGGGATTCATCACTCATTAGTTATGGTGATATTTGTGTAGTTCTCCTATGCTAAAAATATAGCAACTGGAAATCTCCTTGAGTTTAGAAAGAAGTGATATGGATTACCCCAGGTAACCCATGAATGTAATATATTTATATTGCTTTATGAGTACAGTCATAAGTTTGAGAGAAGGCTATTTATCTTTTTCACAGATCTATTCTAATGCCTTGAAATTGCTTTTTTGGTGGACTTGTCCAATATGATGAAAGCCACTTGTTTGCTGTTAAAATGAGTGAGCTGAGCTTCTTTGCCTCCCCATTTCTTCACTCCTCTTGTCTGCATGCATGGTATGACTGAGGAGGTAGCTCAGGGGTTGAGTGCCTGCTCAGCATGAGCAAGGCCCTGGGCTCAGTCCTCAGTTCCACAAACAAACAAACAAAAAACAAACAAAAAAACACAAAAAAACAAAAAACAGGCTTACATGGTGTGACTTTCTGTATGCATTTTTGTACGCCATTTCTAAGTCTCGAAAGGCAAATGTAAAATGGAAAATTTTTGTTAATATAAAATGTAAAAAATTTTTGTTGTAGTATTTTAAGCATATATTATATTGGTGTTATTTCCCATGAATATTCAGAACCTGATTGATGTTAGTGAAAGCACATGATTTCTTTAAAGCAAGATTTCTTAACTGTCGACTTTTTGGTCTAGACAATTCCTTGCTGTGGGGAGCTGTTCTGTGCATGTTATGATGTTGAGCAGAATCTCTGGTCTCTTTACACCAGATGCCAGTAGCACATCCCAGTCCCCTCCTCCCTCCAACTGTACAGAACAGATCATCACATATGTCCTTAGACATTTCCAATGTCCCTTGGGAGGCAAAATCATCCCCACTTGAGAATTACTGCCTTAATAAAGGAATCCTAATGTAGTGGCTTTTATACCTGGTTACACATTATAATAACCTAACAAGCTTAGTTTTTTATTCATTATTATTTTTGTGGGGTGGCACTAGGAATTGAACCCAGGGGCACTCTACCACTAAGCCACACCCAGGCTCCTTTTTAAATTATTTATTTTGAGACAGGGTCTTGCAAAGTTTCAGCCTCACTGAATTGCTGAGGCTGGCCTTGAACTTGCAATCTTCCTGCCTCAGCCTCCTGAGTCTCTGGGATCACAGGGGTGTGCCACTTCACTTGGCACAAGCTTTGTTTTTTAAATCTTATTTTAAAATTATTTCAAAGTTACTGAAAATTGAAGTAACAGTACACAGAACTCTCACATACCATTTGTTAATTTTTACCAGATGTGTTCATTCTTTCTCTACATATAGACATAAATATTTTTTAAATGAATCATTTGGGGGTAAGTTGAATACAGGATACCTCCTTACTCCTTAATATTCATAATGTATTTCCTAAGAACAATGACATTCTCTTATATAATCCCAGTATAAATAACAAAACAGAAAATTTTAAATTAATACAACACCATTATCCTGTCTATAGTTGGTATTCAGATTTTACCAACTATCACAAAAATGTTTTTAGTAAATGTTTTTCACAGGCCAGGACCCAGGGAAGGACACACACTGTGTTTTGTTGTGATTTCTCTTTGCTCTTTGGTCTAGAATAGTTCCTCAGCCTTTCGTTATTATTTATGACCTCAATATTTTTCTAGAGTACAGACTAAATATTTTGTAGAATGGCTCTCAATTTAAATTTGTCTGATATTCCCTTGTGATTAGTCAAGTTATACAATTTTATCAGGAATATTAGTGAGTAATAAGTAAACTTTTAGGCACAGCTCCCTGGGAGTCCCTTGATGAAGTTTGATTCCTTTATTGGTAATGTTGATGCATTGTTTGGTTAGGGTGGTATGTTAGTTTCCTAGGGCTGCTGCAACAAATAACCACAAACTGGGTAGCTTAAAATAATAGAAATCTTTACTGTCTAAAAGTCTGGAAGTGAGAAGTCCAAAATCAAGGTGTAGCCAGGGGTCTCTCCTTCTGGAGGGCAGAGGACTGAACTCCCTGTGCCTTCCAGCAACTGGTAGCCCTCAACATTCCCTGTGGCCATCTCACTCCAGTCTCTATCTCCATCTCCACATTGCTATCCCTGCCTTCTCTCTGTCCATGTCTCCCTTCCTCTTTGTCATTGCATTTAGGGTTCAGCTGGGTAATCCAGGATGATCTCATAGCTTAATTACATCCACGCAGATGTAGATACTTAGCTGGATTATATCCACACAGACCCTTTGGCCAAACATGGCCTCATTTGCAGGTTCTGGGAGTTATGACATGCATCTATTGTTTGAGGGCCAGCATTCAACCCAGCACAGATAGTGTCTGCCTGGTTTTTTCATTGTGAAGTTACTATTTTCCCTTTGTTGTTTTTTATGGGAAATTTATGGGAAGATACTTGAGACTATGTAAAAATGCTATTCCTCATCAAACTCACCAGTTAGTTGTAGCATCTATTGATGATTCTTGCCCAACTTGTGATTTTCTAATTCCATCATTCCTTCTACATTATTAGTAGGTATTGTGTTGTAAGAATTTCCTTCCTTGCCTCTCTATCTCCTTTTCTTCCTTCCTTCTTCATATATTGATTCTCATTTCATTCAGTAGGTTATAATCTATTCTTGTTTTTATTTTCCTGTTTCTTGTGGGCACTGAGGGTACCTCAAGAAGATTTCTGAGTCATTTGAAATCATCCCCATGGTACTTTGAGCAATATTTGACTTTCTGATACAACAAAATATTCTCGGTTCAACTTATATTTTCCTCAACCCAGTCCTAGAAGTCCATTTCTCCAAGAAGCCCTGCTTTCTTTTAATAGGGAGTGGTATTTAAAAATCAAGATCCAGGTGTCTAAAGAGTTTTTCTATAAAAAATTTGAGTCCACGTTTTAGAGACTGTAATTCACAAATGCTGGGGTAGGGACCAAACTTTTATTTATGTATGTATGTATGTATTTATTTATTTAGTGTGTGTGTGTGTGTAGCATTCCAGGTAGTTCTGTTAAATAACAATGTGTGTGAACACTCTGGTATTCAAACCATGATTTACACTACTTTCTTAGGAGCACATTTTTCATCTACTGGGACAAACAACCACCTCATATCTTAATTACCAGATACCAGCAAACTAAACAAGATAAAACTTACAATATCTGACATAACTTATTAGATACCAGATGTCATTGATGGATGTCTAAGATAGAAAATGTGTTCTATGTGTAAAATAATTATTGATTATGAAATCAAGTTAAATTCAACTCAAGACTAGATATAATTACAACTAAAAGAGAAGGTGGAATTTTTACTTTTGAGCTGCATTCCTCTGACTAAAATCCCACTCCTTTTCTCTGTTTCTCACATTGAAGAATACATCACTTTGTAGGAAGAGATGCTGGGAACACACAGGTTTTCACAATGGAATAGAAAAATAATCTATTTCAATATCTGTTCGTGACTGTCTTCAATAATAGATAACTCAGAGAAGGAATAAAATTACTTTAGTGAAGCCAACTGTACTATTGAATAACTATATCACATTTGGTATTGAGCGTGAAAATGCATTTTTCTTATATGAAATTTGGGTTAATATTTTTTATTTCTCAAAAAAAGAATATTCCAAGGAACTAAAATTCCTTGTATTATCTACAGATGACAAGTATATATACACTGATCATATATATATATCAAAACTTTGAGTCTGTAACTTTGTCTTAGTAAAAATATATATATATAATGTACCACCTTTTTCAGATAGCAGCACTTTTTCCCCCTAAAATTACTTACGTAAATTAGAAAAAATCTCCTGTGGGAGTGAGAATTATAATTCTTAGCATTACGAAATAATAATTGTTGTTTTTAGTGTGTAGCCAGAATTACATACATTATCTTTATTTTACTAATAAAGACACTAAAGTTTCTTTCTCAGAGGAAGGAAGTAACTTTTCCAAGATCACATAGGTAAGAACTGGCTAAGCAGAGACTGTAGTCCAGTCAGGATTCGCTACTTTATCATACACTAACGGACAGCCCCCAAATCTCAGCCATTCGTAACAGAGACATCACTCCCACTACATGTGTGTTCTGGGTAGATGGTGGCTCTACTCAATTTCAGCTCCATTCTTGAACCCAGGCTGATAGAAAAGCCTCTGCAGTTGTAGCAGAGGGAAATGTGAATGTGGCAAACCACACACTGACCCTGAATACTTCTTTCTAACAGAAGGAACACAAATGCTTTAGAGAAGCCAACTTTATAGTTGAACCACCATAACACCGCTTGGCATTGAACACTGGTTATTAGGTTTTTCGGTAGCCAGAGTAAGTTGCAGCCAAATCTGATGTTAAAGAGAGGGAAAGTAAGATCCTTCTATAGGGAGGGGTACAAATATTTGTGAAGAGTAACCAGACTGCCACCTATTGCTGTGCAGGGTAATATAATTTATTTTGAAGCATAGCTGTCCTTTGGCCTCAGTGATTGGTTCACATTGGTCCAATAAGAGGGAAGGAAGCAAGAATGTTGTGGTTGGTGAACAGTTGACCTTGCTTCTATCACAAGGGAGGAAGTATGACAAAAGCTAATACTTGCAGGAAGACAGTCAAGAGAAATGGAACCCAGAGCACCAAGTATTTCATGAGTCTCTGGAACAGTTCACCCTGAGATGGTCCAACCTCTAAACTTTCCAGTGATGAAACTCAATAAATTCACTTAGGCTTAATTCACTTTTCATAAGATCTTCACTGATGCTAATTTGTCTGGAGATTTTAAATCAGCACACCTTTGGTGCCCAGTACTTGCTGGTCCACACTGGAAATTTTTACCCCAAGGATCTCCCCTGGATTCCCAGTCATGTGACAGGGGAGCCAGTTCTTAGTACCCAATATCACCTGTGGACCCCACATTTCCTGGACTAGGTTTCAGTCTCCAAACAATCTCTCCCACCCCTGCCCTTCTAAATTCCCAGCAAAATGGATCTCTCCCAGTGGGTCCTGCAAGCAGCTGGATTGAAGGGGGAAAGGCAGAGCCCGGTGGGTTTCCATGACCAGTTGTCCCCTGTGTAAACCTCCCTTCACGTTAGATTTTCTTCTGGTCACTTAGGCACACTCTGTGTCATGCAGCATGTGTTTACTGGGCCTCTATTTCAAGCCAAACTTGGGTATGCCAGGAATCAGCTCTCTTAGGTGCTTCCCCAGTACCCACAGTTGCAAATGGTTCCTTCTTTTGTCTTCCACATGCTGCCTAGAGAGATGGTGGCTTCTGTCTCCACACACGGATATTGTGCAACATGTCTTTCAGGTCTGTTGGGCAATGTCCTTGGTCTCTAAACTCTCCATACACAAACACTCCTCAGACCTCCCAAAAATGTGGGTTCCTTTAATTCCCTTATCCCTCTACTATGCTCACAGAGGGACTGGTCTAGATGGTGCTTCTGGCCAGACCACAGTAGCAGTTGTGCTGCTGGGGAATTTTTTTCTTATTATGTCCAACTTCCTGCGTCCCCATCTGTTTCGAATGTCCAGTTTTAAATTCCAGTAAAGTACCCCCTTCCCATTTTTTTTGTTCACCCACCTGCAGAAAAGTTACCTATCTGCTTTCTTGTTTTCACGCCACAGGACAGCCAGAAATGCAACCTCCTCTATTCCACCATCTTGAAAACCCTCTGTATTAAAGTTATTTTCTATATTTCTACATAATATTTGTAAGAATTATTGGAATAGATGCAGTAATATTCCAGCAATTGGTTATTATTGTATGGTATAGATGAAAATTTTCCAAATATTGGAAATTTAGATTGCTTCTACTTTTTTACTTAGTAGATAATAATGTCATTCATGTATAAATTATATGTGCATAAATATCAGAAGGGCATACAAAAACTGATGTTAGTGGCTTGTTTATTTAGGCCTCTGTGCTCTTCTGGAACTTGTAGAAATAGGCAGTTATTGCCAACTCCAAGTTACGGTGCTAGATACACATGTATGAAACTCTGATATTATTTATTGTGCTAGGTTAAAAAATTGGCATGAAAATCTTGAAATTTTTGCAAGAATAAATAATTCTGATCTGGAAAAATATTCAGAGCAACTGATTAAAATTGAGAGGATTGTAGCTTCTGGGTGGAAGCTGGTAGGATGGGGGACTTGCAAACATATTGGTAATAACAAATCACAAGGAAATGCTATGAGATAAATCAATATGGATTGTAGGAAGAAATTATTTTTTGCCACTGTCATGAGCTGCTCCTGCAGATCTGTTTGTCTGCTGAACTCTGAGGAGGCTACAATGAATGGGGTCTAGATTATTCTTCTGAGAGTCTGTTCCCTTCTATCCATGAATCTGATGGTTCTGCCTGCCTGGCTGGTCTGCTCGTTGGCTTAAGATGGTTCTCAGTCTCTGGTCCAGCATCTCTTAGTAACTCCATAGGTTGAGAGGTTGAGCTCTTTCCAGCAAACTTGAGATATTTATCTTGCTATCTTGAGATTCATTTAGATTTATATCTATTTGTTATAAATAATTAAAAGAGGCTAATGTGGTTTTTCAAGAGTAGTGTCCAGGAAATTCTCCAAAACTATTTATCTTTCTCAATCTCATTTAGGAACTAGAAGACTAGTGGACCCTTGATTGGATATGAACTTTTTGGCCCTGCTAATCTTGGCCCTGCTGCAGATCAAATACCAATTCCTCAGTCCAAGTCCCTAACACAATTTCTTGACAACTATATTTGCAAAGGCATTTAACCCATGCCCAAAGGAGCACTGAAAACAGAGCCAGATGGTTTGTTTAATGGATCTGATTTTCTAAATTAGGGAAGAGTTCCTTGGCAGGGTATAGGGTATAGGCTAGGGACAAAACAGTTACATGTACTGGAGTCATACAGGTACATATTAATAACTTCTGAGTGGCAAACAATAAATAGGCCAAGATTTTTAATAGAAATGTAGTAAGAAAGCATCTCATGATAATGAACTTGGTCAGAAGTTTAAAAGGTGAGGCTATGACATCATCTAATAGACAGTGGGAGTATCGGTTGGCCTAAAAGTGAAAGAATCTGTAGCATCTGATCCCAGTAAGTGGGGACAAGGATCAAGGGCTACCAACCATTGGCCAGTTGACAGAACATAATCCCTACTTGTAACCCTTACATAATTGCTACATAAATGAGCAACTGGTGCAGTCACTTTGACTGAAATGACTAATTGCTTAATATATATCTTTGGCAAAAGTCCACCCAAAGATATGTAGAAGTGATGACTTATTTTTTATTACTGATTTTAAAATGTTTCAATTTTCAACCAGTAATTTTAGCATTATTTTAGATACTGCTGTAGAGTCTTCTTTTATAGCAGTTCTCTTCCAGAAAACTCCAGTATAATGCCAAGAACATTTATCCTCCATAATTCAAATTTGGTATGATGCCAAATCTTATTATAGGATTTCGTTTTGATACTTGATCCTGAATATGTAATGTAGACCAACATATCCTTATTTTTTCCAACAAATGCCAAACCTTCAAAGCAGCATTACATAAGTGACTTGTTTATACAGACTTTGCTTCTCAGTTCATCTCAGGTTCCCAGAATGGAAGCTTCCTGAGGTCAGGGTCAGACCTGGAGGGATGATTTCTCTTCAAGCTGAGTAAACCCCTTGCTGGCTCAATAGGTAACCCATGATAACAGCTTTCCTGTCTTCTTATAGATTTATTTGCTGAGGAAAATGGTTATAATTATAAATAAATAAATACATTTTATGGAATGAAAGAGCTTGAATGAAGTTCCCATTTAGCAAAATATGTGCTTAGCACATAAACAAGATATATTGATGTTTAAACAGAGAGACAAGAAATAGAGAAATTAAAGCATGTTTTTCCTTTTCAGAATTCCCCAACTATAGTATACTGTTTAAGATTCTCTGAAGGGTTTTTCTTTGCATTTACTCTTTGAGGACCATCATTACTGGGTGAATCTGGCACTCCTACTTTCTGAAACAGTCCTGGTGCCTCATGGAGCCGAAGTTCTCTGGCATTCAGTTCCGACATGATAACAGCACCTTGTACTACATGTCTGGCAGGCCATTCCTTGCTTTTGACATAAAGGTATGCACAGGAATGACAGATGAGGAACCTCTCAAGAAGGATTCAGATGTGAGAGCAACCTGGACTGGCTGGGAAAGAGCAGCTAAGGAAATTGGTGACATGGATGCTCATCAAAAAGATGGTGACTTAGAGCTGTGTAGAACCTACAAGAAGTCCCACAGGTACATTCCCTTACCCCATTTTCTTGGAGAACCATTGCTGTCCCCCACAATTTTTAGATGCTCAACCCCACTGATTGCCCAACCAGCACTCTGTAAAGGCAAAGTGGAGACCATGAGAATCACTCAGAACAGCTTGGTCCACAGAGAAAAGCAGCCATATTACATAGCATTTATGCAGGGAGTTAAGAGTTAGAGGTTTTCAGTTTTATTTCTGAATAAAAAACAATTATCTTAGAGTAGAAATATATTTCACATGTTTACTTTAATCACTTCCTTGTAAAATTGTCATAATTGCACTATTTTATGCCCTACTGATGTTATGAGGACTAATGAATGCTTTTAAAATGTGGATGTCAAAATTATTTCAACTTGAACTAAATGAAAGACTCTTAAAATAACAGGCACATATACCTGCATGTGTTGAACACTAAGAAATTTGTTTTCTTCTGCTAAATCTTAAAAACCCTAAACAACAGAATATTTTCAACCCTACTATACAAGTGAAATTATGGATGCAGAAACAATGCTCATATAAATGACTTTGTAGTTCCCTGCAGAATCTGATTCATAAGGGAAAAGTACTCTGGTTATTTTAAGCACTTAGGTACATGTTCTCTGAGTGCGTCTACTGTCATAGCAACTGGTTTACCACAGAAAAGCAAGAAAGTATCTTAAAGCAGGGAAGCTTTTCCTTCCCCTTCATTTGGGACTCTTTCCTTGGCTCTTAGAATTAAACTTAATGACTCAGACAGCATCATGGAAAATTTCATTTAATGAATGATAATTCTGGGGCAATTTTTAAATTTCTGAAGTACCAGATTTAGGGTATGTTTAGATGCTGTGGTTTAACACCTCAGGTTCTGAAATCATACCAGAATACCACAAAGTCATGTGACAGATAAACAGGAAAATAAACCCTGTGGGTGCACATAAAGATACCCAGAATATTCGACTGAGGAAAACTCAGGTCAGTCAGAAGTTTAATCACCTGGATCATTTTTACTTTGATCACATCATAGTTAATCAAATCTCATGAGAGATTGTAAAATACAGATTCCAAAAAAGTCAATCAAATAAAAATAGCTGATGGCCTAAAAAGAAGTCTTCCACATTTACATACTGTCTGAACTTTAAAAAAAAAAAGTTATCTTTTAGGGGAAAATGCTTTAGTTGTTCACCAAGCAGTGAAAGAATCGGCAGGGTCAGGTACTTCGTAACGACTTCTGTTATGAGAATAAAGTTTTTAAAAGGGTTGTGCTTCTTAACACTGAATTTGCTAAGGTCACAAAGCACATGTATCAAATGTCTGCAGATATTCCCCAAATCAAAGTATAAGACTTGGGAAAACAAAAATTGACTCTTAAAAAGGGGGGATAGAGAGGACAAAAGAAAAGAAATCACTTCTCTGAACCTTCAGGGGGTTCATAAATATTTTGCAATTTAAGACTCTTTGGATCCTGAAATGGTAATAAAGTAAATATACCACACTATATGTAAGATATTAGTGGTGGCTCAGCAGCACACTATAATGAAACAAATTGATATAGATGTTGTGAAATAGGTGAACAATCACAATGATTGTGACTATTAAAGATTAAAAATAGCCTCTGGTCAGTTCCAGCCAGGTTTTGTTCCCAAATGAGGTTTAGGTCTTGTCAGGCTTTGATGCCAATGAATTATGAAAAGTTTTGCATTTATTGCAATCTCTTTGGACTTCAAAATTGTTGGAAGAGGGATTATGAATCTATACTACTTTGAATGAAGCTGAAAACATGCACTGTCCAAAAAGAAAATAGATGGATCAAGGGGTAGTGGAAATACAATAAATTAGTAAAGGGAAAACAGACTGGAGCACATTTGCCTTCCAGCAGAATATACTTCATGTTTTAAATAGAAGCAATAAGCTGAGTGGATGGAAATACCAACCTGAGATATAGTGTGATGGTGATTCTTAAGTGATGTTCACCCAAATATGGACAATTTAGACAAACTTTCATATAATAATGGAATAAGAAGGTGAAACCAGGAAAAATGTCATATACAGGGGTGTCTAGCCATAATAGGGAGGGTTCAAAGAAAAATCTTGAGACAAATTAAATTTAACAAAGCTTATTTGGGCAAAGAATGATTCACAAATCAGGCAGCACTCACAGCCAGAAGAAATTCATAGAGCTCTGCCAAGCAATGTGAGCAGTGAGCATTTATAGGCTGGACAGAAAGGTGGGGTAGAGATATTGTTTGATTGGCTTCAGCTAGGCCTCTGCCTTATGAGTTGATTGCCTGTGATTGGCTGAAACTCATCTATTTGGTATACTCATAAGTTAGGTTTTGGTTTGTTTACATACCAAGTTAGGTTGCAGTTTGTTATTCAGGAATCCAAGTATGGAGATGACAGACATAGTTGTAGAGAGCGAAAGGGATTTGGCATCAGTTAACAGACTTCCTTAGTTCAAATCCTGGCTCCTCTACTTGCTTAACTTATCTTAGTCTTAGTTTACCAATCTGTATCATAAGGTTGTTGGGAGGTACAAATAAAAAAACTGCAAAATACTTAGCATAGTTCTATTAGTAGAAGGGAGGGGGGGAGGAAGGGACGCTAAACAGTTTTACTAATGGTAAAGATACAAATAGCCCACTTAGGTTTGGTTAACATCAGTGATATCAATGTACTTCACAAAAATGACCAATTTCCTCCACCCCTGATATACCTCTGATGAGACCTCTTGCTGTAATTTGGATTTGGAATGTCCCCCAAAGACTCATGTATTAGTGACTTGGTCCTGAGCTCAGTGCTTGTGGTGGATCTCTAAGACATGGGACCTATTGCAGCTCTTTAGGTTACTGGGCGCATGCTCTCGAAGGAAATAGGGGAACCCTGATCCCTTCCTCTTTTTCTTTCTCCTCTGGCCATGAGGTAGTTGGTTTTGCTTTGCAATGCATTGCCTGCCATGATACACTGCCTTGCTACAGGCCCCAAAGCAATGGAGCAAACTGATTATGGACGGAAACTTCCAAAATTGTGAATCCAAACCAAACTTTTCTCTTTATAAATTGATTAATTGAAATATTTGTTCTAATGACAGAAAGATGACTAACATATCACTCTTGTAAAAAAAAAACACATTTCAGAGATTTTTTTTTTTTTTCTTTTTTGTACTAGGGTTGAACCCAGGGGTGCTTAACCACTGAGCCACATCCCCAAACCCCTTTTAAAATTAATAATAATAATTAGTTTTTATTTTGAGACAAAGTCTCTCTAAGTTGCTTAGGGCCTGGCTAAATTACTGAAACTGGCTTTGAACTTGAAGTCCTCCTGCCTCAGCCTCTCAAGCTGCTGGGATTACAGGCATGTGCCACCACACCCAACTCTGAGATGTCTTTTGAATGAGAGTTTTGCTACAGTTGCATTTTAATATAAGACATTGTCTTTTTTGTTAAGATAGCTAACTTCCTTATTCTGGCCCCTACCCTGAGCTCTTCACTTTATTTTGTGTAATAGTGAATTTTAAATCAACCAATATACCAGCCTTAGAATTCTTTTATACCTAAGTTCAGAAACTCTTGTCCATTTAGTGAAAGTACAATAATTCTACACATCCTGTTCTACAGGGTTTTTTTTCTCTTTGATGATGTACTATGAACTCTTCAGAATGTTACAGGTGCTACTGTCTCTTTATTTTGTAGTGAATTGCATTCTGTAAACATGATTGTGCATAGTCATTAATTTATTCATTTGTTGGATTAAGCAATTTATTGATCATCAAAAGGAGGAAAACATGTGCAGAATGCTATGGAAAATGTAAAGTTATAGAGAGCGAGAATTTTTCCCTCTAGATGTTTGTTATGATACAGAAAGACACATACGACAAGGACACACAAGAAGACATGAAGTCACACAGAATAGATAAATGTAAATTTTGGTATCACTGTAAGTCAAAAGTAAATAAATATTTTGAAAGGACTGATTAGAAACATTTTTTGGATTTTGGATTTGAATTCAGTTTAGAAAGATTGGTTGGATTTCAACTAATGTATAGAGGGGGGAAAGTGCCGTTAGGAAAATCTTGGAGGCAAAGAAAAATAGAACATGTTTACCTTTCATCAGATCTAAATGCATGGACCATGAATCATCTTGATTTCTGATGTATTTACAAGTGAAGATAAATGTACAAATTAAATCAGAAAAAAAAATACATTTTGTTAATTTGACTAGTGTGACAGATTTCCAGAAACTGGAAATCTGCAAGATGCTAGATGAATCTAGCTACAACTGCTAGATGAATCTAGAAAAGGAAGTAGGAGTCAGATCATGGAAAGTCTTGAATGCCAGGGTAAATCTGCAGTTTGCTGTTTTGACTCTTTTCCAGGTCTTTCTTTTTTTCTTATCACAAGCTGTTGGAAATTAGGATGAGATCAGATAACCTAATCTTGAAACACAAAGTCTATATTCTGGGATCCTTGTTCAAATAATCTTTAAAGCCATTTTTAACAGATCTTCTCATTACAGACTGTTTTTTTTTTTCCCATAAAGAAATACACATTAAAAAATTACTAACCTACTCATTTCCCATGTCCTGTGCCCGTGTTAGGGGGACACCAGGGTGTCAGTAGTGAGCAGGACAGTTAGCCTTGCACTAAGCATGTCCCTCTTGACCTACGTCCCAGTGGCTTCTCCCCTCCTCCCAGACATCACTAGTGTCAAATTTTGCTGTCCTATCAGCCATTAAAATTAGACGTCACCTGGATGTCACCTGGTGCTGCTTTGGCCTTGTTTCTGGTTTGTGGCTGTGATTTCCTGCTTGCGCTGCTGGGTGAGGATTCCTCACAATCCTCAGGCCCTTTCTTAATACTTAAGTGCTTTCCCCACTGTGTTTTACTTAAAGCAGAACTGCTGACAAATGAATTCTGCTTGTAAATGAACTTTAATTTGTTACAAGTCAATTGAGAATTATTAACTAAAATTTTAAAAAAGCATTGGTTTTTAAATTCCCCTGATCATGATGAGGACCTAGAAATATGCTAAATATCCACCACAGAATATGTCCTGTTATAAGCCTCTACTTGGGTCTTAAAATTAGGCATGACACTCTGTATTCACATTTGGGACTTTTAGTTTTCTTGAGGAAACGACCCCTTTGCCGCTCTGAAATGTCACTTTTTATCTCTGATAATATTCCTTTTTCTGTAATCCACTTTAATGTTAATGTAACTATTCTGGTGTGGGAGCCTCTAAAATGACTCCCAGTGATTTCTACCTCCTAATATGCATACCCTTGTGTAGTCTCCTCTCACATTGCACCAAAGTTGAATTATGTGATCAATAAATTGTGTCAAAAGTGATGCTATTTAACTTCTGAGATTAGGTTATAAAAGCCTGGCTTCTGTGACAGGCCCTCTCTTTCTCTCTCTCTTCAGATCACTTCCTCTCAGGGAAATCTTGTGGTGAGCAGTCTTATGGAGGGCCCAGGTGGCAAGCAGCTGAACCTTCCCACCAGCCCACATAGATGGTCTTGGGTGAAGAGTCTCCCAACCCAGCCATGCCTATTGGCTAGATGGTGATATACCTTGGGTCAAATAGACTCAGCTAAGCCATCCAGATTCCTGACTCGGAAAAGATGAGATAAATGTTTGTTGTTATGCTACTTTTTGGGTAATGTGTTATACAGCAACTATTAACTTACACTTTTTTATGGTTCCAGGAATTGAACCCAGGGGCACTTAACCACTGAGCTACATCTCCCACTTTTTCCCCTTTTCTATTTTATTTAAGGACAGGATCTCACTAAGTTTCTTAGGGCCTTGCTAAGTTGCTGAGGCTGGCTTTGAATTTGTGATCCTCCCTCCTCAGCCTTCCCAGATGCTGGGATTACAGGCATGTGCTGCCATGTCCAGCCTAATTTTCTTTTGATCAGTATTTTCATGATGTTTTGAGAATCCCAAGACCACCCCAAACTTGGTGATGGCTACAAGCACTCATAAAACTTGAAGGAACGTTATATTCACAGCTAATATTTATTATTGTGAAGGATATAGAGGGAATTAACAGGACACATGTTTTCACTGGGCAATGGCCTAGGGAGGTCCAATATGGACCTTCATCAGAGGCCACATAGGGTGGGCATTTTCTTACCAGCAAAGTGCAGGAACATGTGTGAAAAGTTACAACCCAAGAAATCCTGTTGCAGTCTCAGTGTCCAAGGTTTTTTGGTGTGTCAGTCACATAAGGGTATCTTGCTAAGCAACCAGCCATCATCCAAAACTAAAGACCCCTAGAGTGAAACCTGTCATTAATCTTGATATTTGTGCAAAGCAACCTGACAGGCCGGTATGGCAGAGTCCATTGCTGTGGTTGCACACAAAATCACCAGTCCCTGACATCCAAGAGCCATATTCCCAAGGTTGGCTAAGGGTCAGTCATAATTCTAGATTGCCTGGAGACATGCAAGGATAATGCAATAAGACCTGTTCTGTTAATGCTTTTCTCACAAAAGGTGGCCAATAGCCAGTACCAACTGCCAGATCGGTAGACGAATGGGACTTCAGATAATTCCAGTTCAGACTTCGAGTCTTCTAGCCTAGTCCTCAAACACTGTGAAGCAGAAAGAAGCATTGCCCCCTGTGTCCTGCCACAATTCATGGAAACCAGAAAAAATAAGAAATGGTTACTGTTTGAAGTTATCAAATTTTGGGGTAGTTTGTTATACAACAACAGATAAATAATGTAGGGTAATATTTTCCTATTCTTTGCAAGGCTGACAATTTTTAACTAGAATGACCAATGTAAATCTTGTGTCTTAAGGTACTAGATTTTTGTTGTTTTTCATTAAACAGTGTTAGGATTGCTTTCACTGCTAGCTAAGCTATAAGGAATTATTAGAATCTCTTTTAGGATTGCCATTAAGTTTGTTAGGGTGTGTCCAAAGAAGCCTTAATCTTATAAATAATTTATCTCCACTACTAAGCTGACAGATTTCTTGAAACTATTACAGGGATTGGCAAAATCCATATTTTTGTAAGAAATCATATAGTAAATATCCTAGACTTGCAGACCACACATAGTCTCTGTTGCATATGTTTCTTTGTTTTTAGAAACCTTCAAAAATATACAAATCATTCTTAGCTTGTGAGCTGTTCAGGAATGGTCTGTGGGCTAGATTTGGCTTGTGAAGCAGGGTTTACCAATGCCTCATCTACTGGACATGCTTTGCATTAGTGATTTTTCTTACTTTGACTGAAAGGACCACGAAAGAGTAGTCTTATATGAATTCCAAACATTTTTTCCCTCCACAGATTGTCATGTTCTTTCCCCAGCCTAGGGTGGTTTCTTCTCATGCCCGTGCACAGTAGTACACACAGACTTGAAAGACCTTTTTGTAGATTTCCAGGGCTCCATCTTTCTCCGTGCAGCTGTCTCTTCTCTGGTCCCCAGTCTACAAGTCTTGGCTGCATTAGCTTCTCTGAATTCTGATCTTTCGGTTATTTACTCACATTTACTTATTCCTGTGTATTGATTTCTGTCTATATTGAACATAAATTTCTACAGAAACTGTTTAATTCTACTTGATGTTTTCATCATTAAACACAGCACTCTATCAATAGCCAGGTCGATCATCATAAGTGCCAAGACAGCCACTAACAGTAGCTGTCTCAAGGCTACAGCCTTATAAGATACCTGGCTGATTTTAGTCTAACTCTAATGTTTTACAGAATTTCCCTCTTCAACATCCCTGGTAGTGAACATGTACTTTGGAGCGACATTCTCTACTTTTCCTGTTGGGCGGTGATAATTATCAGAAAGTCTTCTTTATAATGAACTAAAACATAAATCCTCATCACACACTTTTCAGTTCTTACTGAATTTGTGTGTAACCAAAACCCAGAGGACCCTTTCTTACCAGTTCCTATTAACCTTCATTGTATGTACTTGATTCTGTTTATAAATGTGCTGAGCTTGGGGCTGCAGAAGTGAGAAAAAGGAAGTGATGTGTGAACCTCATGACTTTCCAGTTTGGTGGGAGAATTAGAGAGAAATCTAATCAGTATGGAAGAATGAGTAAGAATACAGTGCAACATGTGCCACCATGTGCCAGATGTGATGACTTTATATGTAGAGGATTTGATCTTGTCCAGAAAGTTAGGGAGGACATTGTTGAAGACATCTGACTCGAGATCTGAAAGCCAAGTAGGAGGTAATCAGGAAAGGAGGTGAGAACTTCCACAAAAAGGGATTGATCTAGGTAAAGTTACCAGGGCAGAAGAACCTCTGGTTTTAAATATAAACATAAGACTTTCAGCTAACCCTCTAAAACACCCACTCAATGAATCGCTCAGTTTCATCAATAAATATCACTATTACCAAAAACAGGTTTCTGGACAATTTGAGCATACTTGTAAGAAGACAGATTTAACGTCAATGTAAAGAAGTATTTTGCATTGCTCTTATGGTATTATTGTCCATATCTCAGCTTTTGTGGGATCAGAAACTGTTATGTTTGGGGGCTCTAACAAAAAAGTATAAACTAGAGATCCAATAATTAATCACAGGACTTAGAAGACACCCTCGCCAATGAGAGGACTTGCAATGGACATTTCAGGGTAAATAAATCTATCTGCTGTCTTGAGAGAGTCAGTTACAAGGTCCATGACTGCATGTCAGTAATATTATGAAGATATTTTGCATGTGGTGTAGAAATCTGGACTTGATTTACCTCTATAGTTTTTCACATTCAAAGCTTTTGTGTTGAACAATAAATACCTTGGCTTATGTATCAGAATTGAATAGGTCAAAGTCTGACTCCTGATAATCTTCACCCCCAAGCTGGTTGGTGGAATGAATTTATGATAACCAAACAATGGTGACATGTTTGGGTCTGTCTGTGTGAGGGTGGGTAGGTGTATCTTTCAGACTTTGAATCCAATGGATTACAAAGATAAATTCCCAGCTTTATACCCTAGTCAGGTGTATTGTTCAGCACTCATGTCTCAAGTCATTGAAACAGAACTAAAAAGCCTATGAATGAAGTCTGGGTTTGATTCCCATGCTAACCAGGGTGGGTACATGGAGAACACCTCAGTGGTGGCCCAGTGACAGTAGCTCCACCTTGCCCTTGACTATTCAGCTTACACCTGATTCCTCTGCTTGGAGGAGGATGGGGAGGTGATGGATGTTTTGGGTTTAGCCATCCTCCCTGATGCACATATGTATGATGGTGCATCCATTGCCTGCACCATGATCAGAAGGGAAGGAGGGCATGATACACATAAAGACTCCCTTCCCCACAAACACTCACACAAACAGAGCCCTGGGTCCTAGTTATGCTCTGACTCCGGAAGAATACCAACAACAACAAAATAGTAATAACAGCAGTGTGAATTATCCCTTTTGCATCTCCATGGTAGTTGTCTGGGCAGATTATAAAGCTCTTAGTAAACTTTAATTAGAGCTCAGAGGCAGATGAGTTACATGGCTAAAGTTCTTGCTAGTCTGGTCACCAGAGAAGTAAAATCAGGTGAGGTTAAGTGGTCAATTTATGGACACCTGGTCATGCTCATCTGTGATTGCTCTTCCAGTCTGTCAGGTTTTTTGGAATCTGACTTGTTAACAT
Source organism: Glaucomys volans (assembly GCA_020662805.1). NCBI lineage: Eukaryota > Metazoa > Chordata > Mammalia > Rodentia > Sciuridae > Glaucomys > Glaucomys volans. The sequence goes on along the minus strand of JAJEJO010004307.1, from coordinate 47,700 downwards.
CTCTGCCAGGCCCCATGTCCTTGCATGCAGGTGCTCAGGTCTGGAGCTAATGTGTTTGTAATGTCTACTCATTGCCCTAGGGCTTGGCCATGCCAAGTTTGGACCTGCTGGTTTTTTTTTTTTTTTTTTTTTTTGGTCCCTATACAAGGGACATCTCTGGGCCCAGGGATAACAGTCCTGGAGTTGGGTAGATTCTGCTGGAGCATACTTGACAGGCACATGTGGAAATGAGAACCATGCTTGTCAGTAGGAGAGAATGGACTGCAAAGGACTCCAAGTTAGTTCATTTGTCTTCTTTTATTTTAACACCTGGAAACAGTTTAAAAGCATATTTTTTCTCTTGGTGTATTCTTAGAAAATGCCACCACTTCTAAGTAGACAGGAAGATTTTAAGGGTAATAAGGAAATAACAAATAAAATCCCCTTGAGGTTATGTAAAGACATAACTTCCCTGTCCTGTGTGTCTCCTGTGCCACCCTATGCCAGCAAAGACTTCTGGGTGTCTTTGTTTTGTGCTCCGTGAGTACATACATGTGTTTTTTTCCCATAAGGCAGGGACTCTGGCATCAGTGGTGAGTGAGTTTGCTCATCTTGGATTCAATTTTGGCTGCTTAGGGATTTCCCAAACATTAGCAGTGTCCATGAATATTATCCACTCATCAGTATGTTGAAACACATCTGCCTTGTGTGGGTCAAGGTTTTGGTCTGGCCAACAATTGGGAGAAAGGAGAATATGGTCTGTTACCTAGTAGGCAAAGGTTGATCAGCTTTAACTTATCCTAAGGAAATACTATCCTATGACTTTGTCTTTGATGCTTTCTTAAGTTATTCAAAATAAAATTTCACATATTCATCTTTCACTGTGATTTTTGTCCAAGAATACTCTAATGATTTACTTTAAATTTTAAAAATTTTTTATGTGTAGAAATCCCTACCTTATGCCTATTTTTTTTAATCTCAGCAGATAATTAGAGTGCTGTTATTAGAAAGGAGTTTACAATGTCTTCTGGTGCTTTTCTTAGATTTTAGCTAATAACTCTGAATCCATTTTTCCATAGATGAAATATTTTTCCCTTAAATTTTTCATTATTCGTGCATACATGGAAGCTCTTATATTTGCCAATTCCAGTGATCTCTTCCTTTCTCTTTGATGAATTGACAGCCCTGTACCTGGAGAACCTGAGGTTAGCATAATTACCAAAAAGTTAAATGAAAGAGTTGTCTGAGCTGTGGGCATGGTGAGGGCAACCTGTGGGTACACTCCTCTCTACTCCAGGCACAAGATGGTATCAGGAGACCACACTGCAGGGAAAGCTGCTTGGGTAGTGTAATAGGCTGCTAGGGCTGTCGTAACAAAGTCACAGACTGTGTGGCTTAAACAAGAACTTTATTTTCTCACAATCCTGGTGGCTAGAGTCCAAGATCAGGCTATCATCAGGGCAGGTTTCTTCTGACTCCTCTCTCCTTGGCTTGTAGAGGGCCCCTTCCTCCCAAGCCTTTACATGGTCTTCCCTCTCTGTGTCTGGGTTCTACTCTTAAAAGAGCACTGGTCACATTAGATTGGGGCCCACTCTAATGACTCATTTTTGTTTAATTACCTCTTTAAAGCCCCTTTTTCTAAATACAGTCATATTCTGAGATCCTAGGAGTTAAATCTTCAATATACAATTGGTGAAGGAAGGACACACAATTCCGTTCATAACAGGTAGTCTATCAACTCCTTATATAAATGTCAGATTTCCAGCAACAGCAAAGCTCCAAAACACTCCCTGAGTCTATGCAGCCTGAGAAAAAGGCAGATTATGAAGGCCCGTCGTGTCAGGTGTTGCAGGTCCCCCTCTTACTTCACAGACTCTTCATGACAAATGTAAACAAGATGCTTATCTGATTCCCCAAAAGGCAGCAGACCAGTGTGCAGAGTAACTGCCAACCAGAAAAAAAGACATGCTGGTAGGGGCTGATGTGCTGACCACAGCAGGAAGCACCTCTAGCGCTGAGAGGGTAGAGGGAGAACCTGAAAAGGGCAAAACTGTACTGTCAATTACCCTGTCACACAATAAAAGCAGATAATAGCCACACTCCTGAGTTGTCAACAGTAGGTGATGTTATTTTCAAAAACTTGTAACAGAAGAGTAGAAACTTTCCCACTGAACATAGGTAAACTTGTTTGTGGCTTTGAAGGAGATAATCTTCCTTTATGAGAGTCATTCACATATGCAAAACTAAAACTTTCCAGTTTTGCTGAATAAATGCTTCTTTCTGTATATGACAGACAAGGTACTGCTTGGAAGTTGTGTTAGTTAGGTTTTTGTTGCTGTGACTGAAATACCTGACAAGAACAACTCAGGATGGAAAGTTTATTTTGGTTCATGGTTTCAGAGGTTCAGTCTATGGGTGGCTGAGTCCATTGCTCTAGACTCAAGATAAGGCTAAACATCATGGCAGAAGGGCACAGCTGGGGAGGAGGCAGGGCAGGGGACAAGATATAATCCTAAGGACATGCCCCCACAGACCGACTTTCTCCAGCTGGTCTACCTGCCCATTATAGTAGTCTCTTCAAATTATTAATCTAACAAATGAATTAATCCATTGATTAGGCTATAGCTCTCATAATCTAATCATGAGCTACTATGGGACTTCTCATATGTGAACCATAACAGAAATCATGAAAACATTACTTAATCCCAACTCTGAGGGCCAAAGCTTTCCTCTCTTGAGGGTCCTTAGATTTGTACTTACTTCCCAGAGAGGTTTAATAAACAGTCATTGAAATTCACTAGCAGTTGTCACAGATGTTTATCAAGCAACTTTTAATTTAAACCACATTCCTGTAGTGCACAGTGAGCTAATATTTCAGGGAATTCTATAATACTTTTATGAATAGTGAGATCGTACAGCATTGTATTTTGTGTGCATGTATATCAAAAGTAGTGATATATTTAGTGGAAACATTTTAAACATACCATGTTTTTTATGTCCTTGTTTTGGCACGCCAGGACCTCAAAACTGCATGCAGCTTGGTCCTTTCTCTGCACCCCACAGCCTGTACCTGCTGTGTTCAGCCTCACCTTCCTCTGAAAAATCTCTTGGTTTGTACTTCGGGCCTCTGACCACTTTCAGTCTCACATCATAGTTATTTGTGAATCTGTTTTATCCATTTTACAGGATTGTGAGCTCAACTCCCATGGCTGCCTTCCACAGTAAATGTTAGCAGCTGTGTCAAATCCAGGGGCACTCTATTGCTATCATTTTTCTAGCAAGAAAATGTCTTACTATACCTATTCTATTCTTTTTTTCCTCCTTGTTAATCCTTTTGGTCCTTGGTGGTGCTGGTTACAACTGCCTTCTGAGGTAACTCTTAGAACTCAAAGGAAATTACCCAGAATACCTTGCTGGAGAGTGGGCACAGCTGTGCTGTGTTGGTAGAGCTTCTGGGTGGGGGAGGTGAAGGCCTGATGCCTAGTGGCAGACAGTTGTGGATTACACTAAACATGGAGTTGGGGACAGATGAACACAGCTGACTCTTGCTATCTGAACAGATTTTAGAGAGCTCTATCACACCATGGGTTTGCAGCTCAGGGTCAGTAGAAAAGGCTATTATATCAGAAACAGGGGAGCCAATGGAACCCTTTCTTGTCCTATACAAGGCAAACTTGTATTATGTATTCACAAAACTGTCTCACTTTCCAAATTCACCTTCTCTTAGCCTTCTGTGACTAACTGAAATAGCATTAAGGTCATAGGCCAAGAATCATGAATGGTTCAATTCAGAAGTTTCTTAAAGGGTTACTGATACTGATGCAGTTCAAGACTCTCAGAATTAGCAATGGGTAAGACTGACTTTGAGGTTATAATAATTAACCCCCAATTAATTTTTTTCCAAGAATTTGCTGAACTTCCCACCCCTTTGTACCACACACTCACTCCTAAGACACATGCCAAGGTGCTGTGACTCAGCAGTTTTTAACCAAAGAGGTAATGGCACCTCCCCTCCCCACCCTTCCTCTTTTCCCCATGTCCACGCACCACAGTGAGCAGATTTTAAACTTCTTTCTTCAGAGATTTTGTTTTACTCCATCTTTCAACAGGATGCTTTGTTCACAACACAGTCAAAACATATTGGTTAAGTTAACTCTCACTTCTACAGTATATGAAAAATACCTTTGTTTCCTCAAGACAGGTGTTCATAAATATTCATTGTATGACTGAGTTTGAATGATTTCCAATCTGCAAGAAACTTGTAGTTCTTAGAAAAACTGGTTTTTTTCTGCCTCAGACAGACAATAGAGGTAGGTGTCTGGCTTGCTCTGCCTCTTCTTTCTTGAAGCAGTAAGTGTGTGGTTGACCATCTTCCACAATCGTGCTCTTCCCAAATGACCACAGCCTTAAATGTCTGAGGTGGTTATGACCTAAATCTCAGCCATACTGGATTCTGGAACTTGAGGGGTAGGAAGACCTTGAGTCTTATAAATAAAAAACACACTAAAAAGCCCATAGTTGAAGAAATAAAATAGTAACAAATGTTAACTGAGGATATAGAGAAACTGGACCCCTCATAAACAGCTGGTGGGAATGTGAAATGGCAAAGACATTTTGGAAAACATCTGGAAGTTTCTAAGAAGTTAAACTTGCCACGTGACCCAACAATTCTACTCCTAGATATCTAATCTACCCCAAAGAGATGAAAACATGTTTCTATCAAGACATGCATAATTATGTTCAGGGCAGGTTTATTCTTAATAACCCCCAAAGGAAAACAGGTCAAATGTCTATCAACTAGTAAACAAAAAAAGTCAAAATGTGATCTGTGTGTTATGGTTTAGATATGAGGTATACTCCCCAAATTCCTGTGTTAATACAGGAATGTTTGGAGGTGAAATGATTGGAATGTGAGAGCTGGAACCTAATCAGTTCCTCCTAGTTTGAACGGACTGACTGGGTGGTGACTGTAGGCAGGTGGGATCTGACTGCTGGAGGTGAGCCACTGGGGACTTGTCCTGGAAGGGTTCATCTTCCCTGTGGGCCCCTTCCCTTCGCTTCTCTTTGCTTCTTAGCCACCATGAGGTGAGTAGCCCTCCTCAGTCCCGCCCTCGGGGTGATATCCTGCCTTCCCTTGTGCCCAAAGTAATGGACTCTGCTGTCTATGGATTGAGATCTCTGAAATCTTGAGCCACAAATGAACTCTCCCTCCTCTAAGTTGTTCTTGTATTTTGGTCACAGGATGCAAAGCTGACTAACACACCAAAAAATGAAATATTCTGCAGCAATACAAAGTAGAGAAGTACTGATTCATGCCACAATGTTGAAGAGCTTCAATAGCATTATGCTAATTAAAAGAAGCCAGATGCACCAAAAAGCTACATATTGTATGATTCTAGCTATGTGAAATGTTCAGGAAAGGCAAATCTGTAATAGAAAGCAGAGTGGTGATTGGAGACTTGGAGTAGGTACAGGAGTTAACTGTAAGTGGGCACAAGGGATCTTGTGGGGGTGAGGGGAAGTTGGCAAATTTTGCACAACTGAAAATGTATTAAAAATCACTAAATCATATGTTTTAACATGGGTGAATTTTTTGGTGTGTTAAATATACCTCCACAAACCTTTTAAAACAGATAAGGACGTTGGTTAACTGTATTTAGCTGCAGGTCGTCTTTGTCTGATTACGTATCCCAAAGGTGCTACATGTTACCAAGCCACATTTTTTAATGATCAGGTAAGGAAAGTGGCTCACTCTGGTGCTGGAAGAGGCAGGGGTCAGGTCTAACAAATCCAAAAGCATTTTGCCGGGTTTTTCTCCAGTGGTGGGCATCCTAGTCACAAGGAAGTTCATGGCTCATTCATGGAGTTGTGCCTGTGCCCACCATCCTTCCTGTCATGTAGCTGGCTCTGTGAGGGGACGGGTTCCTTGGAGGGGATGTGTACTCCCGCCACCACATGAATGCTGCTGGAGCCGTATTGCATGTAGGAATGATACTACTGTGACCCCAGAGACAGAGGGCACCTGGTTTGACAGGAACGCATCCTACCTAAAAGGATGAGATTCTTTGCACCACTGATCTCTCCCTACCAAAAGATAGCTCCTTTCTTCACACCAAAAATAGAATAGCAAGCCCTCAGGGACCTGATATTTAACTCAGTCTTTTGATGTTGCCTTTGAAAGATATCCTGAAGCTTTCTCCAGAGCAGCCAAATATAACATGGCACTTCCCATGCAGGGGACCAGCCAGGAGTTGGAAGAGCAGGAACTTTGGCAGGGAGCCTGTGATGTTCTTCCAGCCCCAAGGAGAAAACAATATACTATTTTTTGCCTATCAAACTGACAAAAAGTATAATATACTCACCAATCTAATTTGGAGTACTTAGAAAACAATGTGCCTAAGAGTCTCATCTAGTCGGCTTAATTTGCTTCCAACAATGTCTGTAGAGACTGTTCTGCCCAGGGGGTCTCATTCTTTAACTCTGTCACTCCCAGTGCTTTTCTGTTTTCATATCATCTGACTCTTTTATATATACTTGATTTTTTGAAAAGGTACTGGTGCTTTTTTTGTTTAATATTTTTTTATTGAGGTAAGACCCGAAACGTGAGGTCTACTGTTTTGACAAATATTTATGTACATGCTAGCACTATGTTATACACCGAATCTTTAGAGCTTATTAATCTTGCATAACTGAAACTTCCTACTTAGTGGGCAGTCATTCCCCATTTCCCCTCCTGCAAGCCCTGGACAACAAACATTTTCCTTTCTGTTCCTGAGCTTCACTATTTCAGAGGCTTCATGTAAATGGAATCATGCAGTATTTGTCCTTCTGTCACTGGCTTATTTCACTTTGCATAATGTCTTTCAGGTCCATTGCTATTGTCATGAACGGTAAGATTTACTTCTTTTAAACACTGAGCAATATTCCATCGTATGTATATACCATGTTTTCTTTAACCATTCATCCACTGATGGAAATTTAGGTTATTTCTGTAGTTTGGTTATTATGAATAATGCCAGTGAATTCATGGGTGTGCAGATATGTCTTTAAGATCCTGATTTCAATTGTTTGGGTACATACACAGATGTAGGATTGCTTGGATCATATGGTAATTCTATTTTTAATTTTTGAAGAACTCTAGACTGTTTTCTATAGCAGCTAGACCATTATACATTCCCACTAATAGTGTACAATGGTTCTAGTTTCTCCATATTGACACTTGTCTTTTTAAAAAATACATATTTAAAAAGAAAGACGCCTTGACAGGTGTGAGGTGATATTTTATTGTGATTTCTATTTGCATTTCCCTGCTGATTTATATTCACCCTTCTATTGCACATACCTGGTGAGGCCTGGAATGCAGAAGATGCTCGTTGAGTGTTTGTTGTGTGAGAGAGTTAAGCCAGCAGTGACTTCATCCTCAGTATAAGCACAAGCAATGATCCAATGTGGGTTGTTGGAGAGGAGAAGGAAGTGTTGTTGACACAAAAACAAGATTCCCAGGTCAGTGGAATGCCAACCCTTCCATTTTTATGTTAGAAAACTGCCATAAGCTGGGTGTGGTAGTGCACGCCTGTAATCCCAGCTGCTAGAGGCTGAGGCAGGAGGATTTCGAGTTCAAATCTAGCCTTAGCAACTTAGTAAGGCATTGAGCAACTCAGTAAGGCCCTGTCTCTAGATAAAATATTTTTTAAAAAAGGGTTGGGGAGCTGGGCGTGGTGGTGCATGCCTGTAATCCCAGTGACTAGGGAGGTTGAGGCAGGAGGATCACAAGTTCAAAGCCAACCTCAGCAACTTAGTGAGGCCCTAAGCCACTCAGTGAGACCCTGCCTCTAAATAAAATACAAAATAGGGTTGGGGATGTGACTCAGTGACCGAGTGCCCCTGAGTTCAATCCCTGGTTCCCCCCCACAAAAAAAAAGAAAGAAAAGGGCTGGGGATGTGGCTAAGTGATTAAGCACCCCTGGATTCAATCCCTGGTACAAAAAAAGGGGGGTAGTGGCTGGCACAAGTGGTGGGGCCTAGGGACTTGGAGTCGCTTGAAGTTCACCACAGCAAGAAAAGAGATGTTTTTAGAAGGAATGAAATTAAAACATTTTACACAATCTTCTAAAAATCATTATTGTCAATACTTAATGTTTTCAAGTGTTTGTATTGTAGCTAAGCTCAGGAATAGTTTCTTTTCAATCCCTCTCAGACTTTAAAGCAAATCCCAAGAGTCTATCTCTATAACTGCCTTTGCTAAATCCCTGATTTATTGTAGGTAAAAAAAAAAAAAAAAAAAAAAAAGTTTTCATCAGTATTTGTACTTCCTCTTTCTTTCTTTTCTTTTCTTTTTTTTCAGGGGTTTGAAACCAGGGGTACTTAATCACTAAGCCACATCCCAACCCTTTTTTATTTTTTATTTAGAGACAAGAGTCTCACTAAGTTGCTGTTGCTGAGGCTGTTTTTGAACTTGCAATCTTCCTGGCTCAGCTTCCAGAGCCACTAGAAATACAGATGAGCGCCACTGTGCACCCAATCCTCTTTTTGAGTCCCCATAGACCTTTGAACTCTCCTGGTTCATTCTCCTTACTTCATTCCATCTCCCATGACAGCTGTCCTGTTTCTATCTCATCCACCCGCTCCTCTCCATGGCAAGTTCTCTGAGTACAGCATCTTTGTGTCCTACAAAAACAAACAGGTTCCAAACATTTGTTTACTTGCACTAAATAATCAAATCACTAGATTAGCATCAATACTTTGTCAGGCAAGGGAGGCAACTCTGATCAAATGGCTTATTTTAAGTACCATTTCATGCACTGCTTAAAATAGATCTTCTAGAAACTGATATCTATGCATCTGTGTTGTGATTCAGTTTTAAAATAGAAAAAATTTTTTTCCCCAAAATCCTTCACCAACTTGATAGATATAGGAAGAATATTTTCAGTTGACCATGATTATCAAAACAATGACTAATTCCAGGGAGGCAAAATTGGTGGAGAAATTTGACCTTTTTAAAAAATTGTTGCTATAAAATATATATAATTGATATTTTAAGCTTTTGAAAAATTTTTCCCAGTATGGGTATATCCTGAATTAATATTATTCTACATGGACAAGGGAAGTGTTTTTTTTTTTTTAACCCCAAGCAACCTGGACTTTATTAGTTTAACTGTAAAAAATTTCAGTGGAAATCTACTTTCTTAATGTTTTTCTCACACTCCTGTTACCATGGGCATTTCTGGAAAGACCATCATGTTTTTTTTTTTCTGTATCCATTTGGCATAATAGAAGCAGCAACATTAATTGAGTGATATTTGTTTGGGCTAGATTCTAGTCTTGACTTTGGCAGTAAATGAGTGATCTGGGAACTTTATTTTACTTTATTTTTTTATCTGAATCTGTGTTGTGAGTGGAGAGGGCATCATGGTCTATGATCAGCTGCAGGTAGGATTTCTAACCCCTCCTCACTTGCCAAGGCCCATGCTGAGGATTTTGGGTTCACTTCCAATTTTCCCCCATGCAGAAATATACCAAGCACTCTCAAAGAACATGGACCAACTTTCTGGAGGTAGAGTGAGGACCAAGCCAAGGTAGCAAGGCTCTCATCATGCTTGGGATGGTGGGTGGGAAGAAGAGACCTAAGTATGGGCAGCAACAGAGACTGCAAAAGAAATTTCAGTAAGAATGAATGTTGCACACCCAGCACTGTAGAGCAGAGGGAAGAAAAAGGGAGGACAGAGGGAGGTAACTGGGCTAGGAGCTCTGTGTCTAGGGCGACTAGACAATCCTGGCAGTCCTAGGATTTTCAATAGGAAACTTGGATCCTTACCCAATTCCCACCACTCCCAGTCCCCAAGCACTCTAGCAGTGATTGCCTTCTAGCAGTCTCAGTAAGGGTGGATTTTAGTTTAAAACTGACCTCCTTCACACTAGAGGGAAAGTAAATAATACCAAGTGAAGATTAGATCTCTTGTGGGGAAAAGACAGGAGCACATTGTGAATCTGAAATGGGATCAGGCTCTCTCCCTGGCCTGGCTCACCAGAGGAGGTCCTGAGAACAGAGTTGGGCCCATGAAATCTTTTTCCCAGTTGAAGTTCACTGGATTCTGCTCTCTCAGGGGAGAATCTGTCCCTGGGCTCCAGGACTGTTTTCTAAGCACCCTTTCCCTAGACATGACTGGGACCTCAGGAATCAGGGCTGTTCACATTCCTTCTTTGAACCTTGCTGCAGTATGCTTTTAAACTGAGGGAAGAGAAAGATAGGAGAAGGAGGCAGATAGACAAGGTTCCAAAGTAGCTCCTGCTACCTTCTGATTTTGCTTGGGAAAGTTGGGCCTCCCTTTATTTATTTATTTTTCTTTCTTTCTTTCTTTTTAACAGACTGAGATAAAGAAGTCAGCCAATAACCAGTACAGGCGATGCTTGCCAGCTTCAGTGTCGCCATGTTGTGTAGTGCATACCATCCTTCTCCAGTTCTTCTAAAAACATATCTGCCTCAACCCAACTACTGTGGATAACCATAAAGATATAATAAAAAAATCCATAAATGTAATATGCTTAAACAAAAACAAAAAATAAACTTACCCGTCATGAGTCTGCTTTTCACCCCTGGCTATTAGCTGTGAAATCTTGACCTATCACCTCAACCTGCCTGAACCAGGATTTAATTTTTTAAAGGCTTCTTCACAAGGAGGAGGGTTTAATATTTCCTTAAATATTCTTTACCCCACTCTTCTCCATAACTAGACTTTTTTCTTCTTTTAAAGAGAAAATTATCTAAAGCATTTTAAAAATATCTCTAATGACTACAAAAATCTAAGGGTTTTGCCTCCCCTGATCATCAATGCATCCAAGATGCTTCTATAACACATTGTTTTATTTGGAGTTAGCGTGCTTTTGGGTTGTTAAACCCTGTATCACTTTAGTTTCATGCTGGGAAAACCCACAGAAAAACTTCTCTTAGATCTAAGTGCACGAAGACTTTTCTCCTCCTCCTCCTCTTCCTACTCTGCTTCTTTTAAGTTGTAATGTGGTTGGCAGAACTTGATATAGTAAACTGTGTAAATCCTTGAACTTGTTCTGCTATGTGCACCAATTCTATTTAGCCTTCTCTCTCTCTCTCTCTCTCTCTCTCTCTCTCTCTCTCTCTCTCCAATTTGATTCCTCTTAATTCAGGGAAAAGTTTTGTCTTGCATTCTAGGCCATGTATTTTGAACTTTGAATTTGAACTGATTTTGGCTTCCCCCCAAAAGTTCTGCACATTGAAGGGAGAATTCCTGTGTACTTTCTACCCAGCTTCCCTTATTTTTTATTTTGCTCTATGAAATACATTTGTGAAGGTCACCTGAAAATCTTTCTTGGAACAAGGCCCACAGTGTGTCTCTAATTTGAACACCCAGATGTTGTATGGCTCAGAACAAGTGGGTTGGAAATGACTGATGGAGACGTCTCGGGCAGGGTGACACCAGAAGGATGACCTAGCTCAAAACTGAACTGACCCTGAATCTTCCACTGATTTGTTCAAGAGGAAATTGTCCACTAGCAAATGGGAACTAAAGAACATGGTCCAAGGAAAATTGGCAATAGGATAATCTGGTTAAAATTCTGAATTGATGGAAACTGAATTTTTAAAACATTAGTAATTAATCTTAATCACGGGGTCGAATTGTAACCCTTTTTGTGGCTTTAAGTGTTTTGTTTACACCTCAATCATTCCACTATTTATAGCTATAATAAATCTTAATTGTTTCTGACCAATAGAATATTTGTTGAAATTATCCAAAGATCTAATAGTTTATGCCTTGTATGTAGGAAATAGGTAATACCTTGTATGTAGTTTATGTAGGAAATTATAAAGCATTATTATGGCATGATCCTATTTCACAAAGGCCAGATGTGAATGTGTTCATGTATGTGTCTATGTGAGTGTACAAATATGCATGTGTATATTTGTATGTACATTAAAAAGACCTGGAAGGAAATAACTCAAGGTTTCAACTGGATATGTGACTATAATGTTCTTTTGTTTTTATATCTATGTTTTCTCTTTTTTACATCATAAAACATTACTTTTATACTAAGAGAAAATTAACAAAAATATTAATAGTAAAGTAAACCTTGGAAATATATAAAAATTCTTAGTTTTAATGAATCTCCCTGTTAATTAATATTTAGGTTGTTTTAAACCATCTACTGTTGTTGGTTATTTAGGTCATTCCAAATATACATTGTTGCTGTAGAATCCACTTTTTAACTTTTCAGTATTAAAAGAAGCAAAGAGCATAAGTAACTGGCAAAAAAAAAAGGGAATTAATTATAACAGCCAAACAAAAATGCTTAAGTTGCACAGAGAGCTGAAAGCTACTGTATGATACAGATACACGAAAGTTATAAACATTAAAATAATAACTGACTGTTTACTCACTTTGTATCAGTATTATTTGTACCAATTGTTCTGTTAACCAAATCACTCTTAAACTAAATTTTAAACTAAACTATATATTCTTTTATATTTGGTCAAATTTTATTTGATGAAATTTCTTTTGGCCAAATTATTTTCAGCCAAATTATCTGCTGTAGATTGTGAAATTGGAAATAGCTTGTCATTTCCACTCAGGGCCTGATGTGCTGATTCATAAAAGTTCTGAAATGTGAAGCAAGAAGGATGTTTTCATCAGTGGTGGCCAGTCCACCTTCTGGAATGTGCCCACATACAATATGATGCGTTTCTTTGTGTTCAACAGTACACTCCAGTGCACAGTAGACAAATACAGGAACAGTAGTGTGGTTCTGACAGAAGTTTGATCAAATGGAAACTGGAGCAAGAATATGTCCTTCCCCTTATGATTACTTTCTGTGACCAGTTAGTACATTTGTGTGTAATGAGCCTGGGGAAGGAGGGGCTTCCTGCTTGACTGAGAGACTTTCCACCTGGTTCTAATTCGAGCAAAGAGCACATCTCACTTAAATCCAAAGTAACTCTGAAGCTTCTTCCTAATGTGCTCCAAGAAGAAAATATTGGTTGCTGGGACATTCGTGCCACATGATACCTTGACTGCAGCCTTTTAAAGGGTATCTGGCCTTTATGAAAAGCCACAGTCACCTCTGTACTCAACAGCCCTTCTTCTGGACATTTCCTTGGAATGAACGATGCAATCTTTCACCCATGTCGAACCATTCAAGTGCTGTAATACGCACAGACTCAACATCACACTTTTGTCTCCATTTATGTATTCTTGCCAGTGTTAGGTTTTCACTAAATGTCACTGGTTACCATATGATTTTTTCTTAAAACAATACTTCAATTTTCTAAAAGTGATCTGTTCCAGGTCTAAACTAATTATAGACACAGAGTCAAATCTAGAAAAGTTATTTTAAAAAATCAGAAACAATTTCCATCTCTAGCGCACATTGTAAAGTTTCTTCCCAATCTCCACTTTTCCTCTCCTTTTTCCTAAGAGCATTATGATTTGGTACAGGACGAAGCTAATTGGTCTCACTCAATCATGAGAATTGTGTACCCCAATCAGAGGTTGGTTTAGGGAAGGGCAATTCTGGGCCCCATGTGGTAAATCAGCTGGGGAGTCTCTAGAAACCATATTCTTCTCCTCAAAGAGAAACACACAAATTGTTGTTCTTCTTTCTTCCTGGGAACGCTAAGGTATCTAGGGTGTGCCCTGTAACCACTGCAGCCTATTACCACCAGCTAGAGGATGAAGTCAACCACAGAAAAAAGACAGCTGGTAGAATAACCCAGGACTAGCACAGAACTGGAACTCCTGTATCTAGATGGCACTGAGAGACAATAAATTTCTTTATTTGAACCATGACGGGTCAAAGTTTGTCAGTTATTTGCAGCCAAAACAATCCTTAGAGCCAAGTATGCACTGAAGTCTATGCACTCTGCTCATGCAACATTATGTCAGGCATTTAGTTCTAGGAAACAGGTTTGTCTGATTTCCCAGCTCTAGGAAATAGGCTTATCTGATTTCCTCGTTCATGGCAGATTAGAAATAGCAAGTGAGAAATGAAGAAAGAGACAGGGAGCCAGCCAGGGAAGGAGGAGAAACAGAGAGAGAAACTAGGGCACAAAACGTAGCATTGGGGGATTATTTAATGCTGGGGCAAACCAGTCTTCCCACTCTGTAGCCCTTTGTGAGTGTCAGAGTACACACAGCTGGATGACTAATGCACAGTGACGGCCATGTGTCGTCAAAGGAAGTTTGCTTTCTGTCCGTCTTAGAAGGGGGATGAGGCTGAATAATATTTAATATTTCTTCATAAACAAGGGAAAGGTTAAATGATTAAAAGGATAAACTTATCTAAAAAGACAAACAGAGAACAAACTCATTCCCTGGCTCAGCTTAATAAATGAGTTACACAAACACACACACAACTAAAAGTTGGCTAGAAAAAAGGGAAAGAAAAAAGAAGAAGAATCAGGCAGTAGTTTGATGGCTACATAGAATAGCTCTTTTCAGGGTCCCCATGAGCTGCCCCAGCAGAGAAGCAAAGCTGGTGAAGGAGAACGTGGTTTTGCTCTTCTGCAAGTGTCTTTATTTTGGTTCAGTGGCACAGCAAAACTGCCTAAGCTGTTTCCTCAGAAGCTTGCCAGTAGGAAGTAAATAAGCGGCTTGACTCTCTTTGTAAAAGGGCGTTGAGCACTCCCAATTAAAATGTAAATAATTCTTGAAGCCAACAGCTTGTAGATAAAAAATGACTGGAAAGATTGCAGACTCGAAAACTGTGCCACACAAAACAGGTTCCAAGTCTTTGCACAAACATGGAGCCTCCCAGTTGATGGTGTCACCTCGGGGAGAAATCATTCAAACCAAGTCCTTTGCAACCAAATGCAGGAAGCCAAGTGGCTTCTGTACTCCACTGATGCCAGGGACTAAAATTGCAGGTGGCTTGCTTACCAAGTGTATGGCGGGAGTACCAACAACTCAAAACACAAGAGTTCAGATGAATTTACTGAGTTTGGGGCTTTTCTGCAATTGGCTGGTCAAGTCTGATCTGACATGCACAGCTCCTTCCCCACAGATTGGGAGAACAGCACAGTCATCCTTCCCAAGCCCACCCAGGCCCCGCCAAAGCTCAGAAGTGGAAGATCCGCTGTCTGGGCAGTCACCCACCAGACAGAGCATTGCTTTGGTTTTAAAATCACCCTTTGTTTCAGAAGCACCCTGTAACTTAAACAATATGTTAAAAAGGTAAATAAAAAGGAGAAACTTAGCGGACATGGTGGCATGCGCCTGTAATCCCAGCTCTTCAGGAAGCTGGGACAGGAGGATTGCAAGTTCAAAGCCAGTCTCAGCAATTTAGTGAGACCCTAAGCAATTTAGCAAGACCCTGCCACAAAATAAAAATGAAAAAATGAACTGGGAATGTGGCTCAGTGGTAAGCACCCCTGGATTCAATCCACAGTATCAAAAAGAAAAAAAGGAAAAACCTAATACCTCTTCTATCCAATTACCAATGAATTTATATGTTCCTATATACAATTGTTAAAATGAATGCTAAATAATGCATTAACCTGTATACTAAATGAGGGAAATAAATACACAATTAAATAATTTTACTAAGAATGAAACTTAAGCTATTTAGACTTGTGGTTTTCAGTAGCATTGTTTTTTTTCACCCAGGAGTATTGCCATCCATACAGATTGTGGTATCGGTAAATTATTAGTCAATGTTTTGTTGGCATTGTCCTATATTCATGATTTCATTTTATTATCATAACAGCATGAGTATAGATGGGTACAGATGGATACATCTGTAACCCATTTTACAGATGAAGAAAATGAGGCTTAGAGCTGCAGTTTGCCTGGGGACACAGAAGGAGGAAATGCTTTGGTCACTAGTCAAACACAGATCCATTCTGATGGAAAGCCTTAATCACTGCATAGTTACGGACAACAGTCATGCTGAAGTTTTCCAACATTTTCTTTTATTCTTTTTAAATAAATGAGACTTTAGATTCTCTCACCTGAATTCTGATGTTATTTTTAGGGATGAAGAAGGCAAGAATCTCACATGGAGACTGTGGGAAATTATGTAAGTTCATTAAGCCTCTCATGTGTCTGTCAAGAACAGATGAGAGAATAAGACCTGATTTTAAGGTGCTTATTCAGGCAACCCTTTTGAAGTTGAGTTAGTTCAACACTACGGTGTTCTCTCATTCAAGGTTCTCAATAATTTTTACTTCTTTCTTTTTCTCATTCTCCTGAAACTTGATTTTTCAGGTTGATTAAAAATCTGATTTAAACTTTTTGGTACTGTAGAATTGTATGTGCAATTTTAGTGTCTGCAATCTTCCTACTTTTCATACAGGTTTTCTTAAAAGGTCCCATTTCCTTCTTGATTATCTGGTGTGGGTTCACAAGATATATAGGGTTTGTCTTTGGTGATGTCCAGATGGGTCCTACCTACACAGCATTCTGGATATATAAGAGAGTTCATACACCCATATTTTAGAGTACTGTTTTTAACTATTAATTAAAATATAATTAAAAAGGACACATATGTCCTTTTTAACATGTATGTTTTATATATATGCAGCATGCAGATGTTGCGTATTATAAAATATATGCTCAAAGTTCTAGCAATCTAGAACTTTGCTTGCTGAAATAAAGTATTAACAAGAAGCATATAAAGAAGGTGAAGAGAAAAATTTCAGAAATTTTACTGCCAGAGATAATAATTTTTAAAAGTTTAGTATCTGATCTTCATATTTTGGGGGTGACTACTTTGTGAATGTTCCTGACTCTGTTCTTCTCCCATTTTGGTGTGATCCCCTCTTTCTTCATTTTGTATTGTTTCTGCCCAGCTCATTTTGATCCCACCTCCAGGAATTTCTCCTCTGATTAGAGCCCTGTCCTGGAACAGAGCTGCTGTTCTCAAATCTACCACAGACAGTCCTCAGCTCACGATGGTTCAACTTACAATTTTTCCACTTTATGATGGTGAGAAAGCATTTTAGCAATTCGTGCTATGCTACTGTCTGGCGATGCCAAGTGGTGAGCCACAGCTTCCAGCCAGCCACATGGTCACAGGGTAGCATCCGAAGCCCTGCAGTGGGCAGTGTTGTTAAGTGGTGATGTAGGTAAATTAGGTGGATTAAATGCATTTTCAATTTACACTAGTTTCAACTTATGATGAGTTTACCTAGCCATAACACCATCGTAAGTCAGATGGCGTCTGCATTTTGTGGGTTGTTTGGTCTCACATTCTTCAGACACCCACTGTCTTCCCTGTGCAGTCAATGCAAGGACACTGGTTAGCCATCACCTACTCTCATTTTTTTTTTGGTTCACAGACATATCTTGCACCACGTTTGGTTGCATATGTTGTCCATGGATTTTTAGTTTTTCTATTTAGTTGTTCTGTCTGGTATGTTTTTGCGTAAAAATACAGAAAGATTAAAAAGTGTTATCACTGCTTCTTCTCAAAGTCCTTCTCTACTCTCAGTCTTCCTACTATGAATAATAAGAGCTAGTTACAGAACAAGACCCACAGCATACTTAATTGGCCCTAGACTAAGAAATCATATTCTACATAAAATAATGTTTGACAACTTTGGCTGTACATCAGCAATACATTGGGACTATAAAAATGCTGATTCCTGGCTCTTCATTCCCAAGAGCCTCTGATTTAATTGGTCCTGGGTGGTTTGCTCCAAGCGATCTTAATATGTAGCCACTGTTGACAACTATTAATATGAAGAAAAAGAAAACATTTACTAGAACACTTCTATTGAGACTAAGCGAGTTAATCTCTGTTCAATCTGCCAATGAGTGTATTCCTTCCCCCATTCTTTTTCCATGTGGCTTCAGTGACTTTGACCCATTCCAAGCAACTGGAGCAGTCAAGCCATCTAAACATGACCAATCAGCATGCTCTACTCTTGTCCAAGGACAGACACATGATCCTACTGAACCAATGAAAAATTTCCCCATGATATTTGAGAGAATTATCGTAAAAGAGTCATTCCATTTTCACAGAAATTATGAGCTTCAAAAACACTATACACCTCAAACTTCCTTTTGCCATCTTCACCCTCCAAATGAGGAGAATCTGTCTGAGAATGAAGCCTAGAGAAGAAAATACTGTTGAGAGAGGGAAAGAATAAGAAAATATCCTGATAAAACTGCTGATGGCCTTTTTAGAATTCCAAAATATAATGCTTCTTTTCCTCTAAGTTCAGAACAAATCTAGAGAGAGAGGCAAAGGCAGAGTAATTGGAGGAAAAAAATGGTTTCATTACTGAGAAACTGATTGAACTAATGGCTTTTGATTGGTCCCCAAAGAACTAACACTTTACTTAGTTCATCTGATTTGCACCCAGTCACGGGTATAGCTGGAGTGTTTGGACCTTGCCCTCCTTTGCAGTGTACTTAGCTCAAAGCAGGAGAGAATGGAAGACAAACAATCTGATCGGACAAAATGAAGGGTGCCAGAGGAGCTGAATCATGCCCATATGCCAGTTCCTTTCTTGGATTCCCCAGTTGGATGACTTTCTTTCAAGCTATGACTAATGGTTTGGTGAGTTGAGCTTCTAGCCCTTTCTGCATCAATGCATTGGAGGACCCAGATCATGCCCCCTGCTCTTTGGAGGAATGAATGAGGAGTCTGAGAGAGGATGTGAGGGTTCTCCTCATGTTTGCTTATCGAGAGAGAGAAATTGGGCACTAAGGGTTCTCCATTTACTATTGTTTGAGCTACATCCAGCTACATATGAAGCCAGCTGCACTTCAGAATTTCGAGTACATTTTCTTTCTTTATGTAAACTAGTTTTACTTAGGTTTTTGTCATTTACAAACCCCAAGTCTTGATTAATTCATCAGTTAGTTTTCTTGTGTTTCATTTAATTAATGTCAAAAGACATGCATCCAGGGACTATAAGGGAATAATTTTTTTTCTTGTGCTGTATTAGGCTTTGAGTGATATTAGATTTATTGGGTTGGTGTGGGTCTGATTGTCTTTTGGGGGTCTTTATAACATGGCCTTATCCACAGGCCTTCTGCTGCTTCTTTACCCCTCCCTCAGGCCTGTAGTGGCAAGTTTTATGCATAATGATCCTGGTGTGCTGCACCGGCCCTTCTAGTTCTCACACCTGCCTACAGTTTTTATAAACAGTCCTTTGATTAACCTCCTCTAGTTATTCTACTTTCAAACTTTAAATGTAGCATTTTTTCCCTTTGGCCTCCTGACCGATAGTGGATCAGTCATTCAAATACATTGATGCAGTCATACCTTACTGGTATTAAAATGTCCTCAGAAGTTCTGATACATGTACTATACAAAAATCAAACCATTGAAGATTTTACCCAAGATCCCTACCCCAAACAAGTATAGTGTTCAGATTCTATTTGAGAGGACTTAAGCTAAAATAAAAACAGCAATGTTTGTTTCCTGATCAGATTAGTAAGAACAATAAAACGTGAACACCTAGAAGGGGAAAAGTATTTGTTCACCTTAGAATTCTCCAAGTGGTAAGAAGATATTAAGAATTTTATTTAGTCAACTTAAACTGTAAATATGGTTTTAAAATATCACATGAAAAAAGGAGTTTGAGACTAAATTTTTTTAAGGAGGCAGAATGTACTCTGGACATTTGTATACTACTCTCAGCTGAGCATCTTGTTTGTTTCTACTACCCCTTCCCTTTTCTTCTCTGACTGAAGTGAAAGAATCTAAGATGTTATTTCTAATCTCCACCTTTTTCCTCATTGCCTAGCTACTAACTTTATTCGCTATTAAAAGAACGCCAACCATAACTGAGATTGCTGTTTGGCGGGTGTTTTAAATGGTACTAAGGTGCTGCTAAAGTTCTTTTAGCTACATGGTATAAATGAATCCACAGCTATTGCTACATCCCAAAATAACCACTGGGAAAACATAATGAGAAAAAGAGATACCCCATTCAGAGTAGAACTAAAGGGCATAAAATATTTATGAATAGCTTTTACAAGAAGTGTGCAGGCTCAAATGAAGACAATTATATAACTTTATTGGGAGAATAAAGAAGATGAACGATGATAATAAAAGTCAGCACATCTGCATTTTTTGTGCTGGGCTCTGGGCTCAGAGCTTTGCCTCCTTATTCGTGAAACGGAGAAACAATGCTGTAGTCAGCACGTGGCTCTTGGCCTGACCAGGACTCGGACAATGTACTTCACTTTTCTGAGCTTCAGTTTCTTTGACTATAAAAGTGGGAAAGAGACAATACACACTTTATAGGATTTTTGTGAGATTTAAATCAGTCACTACAAAGTACTTAGAACAGTGCCTACAAGTAGCAAGCACCCAGCGTATGCTGGTAATTTTTACCATTTCTTGCAATAACCCAGATGCAGGCACTATTGCAGGGATCATGTTACAGAAGAAGAAACTAATTATCAGAGAGAATAGTGGCTTGCTTAATGTCATCCAGCATGTAAGTGACCAGGATTCCTAAGAGAACCTATGCAACTCAAGAGCTTATTCTTACCTCTGTGTTTTTAAATAAGAAGGCAATAGTATTTGTTGTGACATTTTGCAGAGTAATTTTAGAGTTCATCTGAAAGAACAAACAGGAAAAGTTTCTTTAAAAAGTAGAGAAATTAATGGGAGATAAATCATATATTATGCAGCAAAATTTAAAACATTTCTATGCTAAATTAGAAGATAAGGTAATGATGTGTTCATTATCTTGATTGTAGTGGTGGTTACACAATTGTAATCCTCATCAAAATTCCTAAAACTTTACATTTAAAGGGGGTAAATTTATGTGTGAAAATTATACTGCAATAAAACTTGAGAAAAAGATAACTATCATTACAAAGGTATATAATCAACTAGGTGGAAATGTATACAAATATGACAGTTTATATGTTTGCTATCGCACCAACTAAAGTCAGACAACTGTACAACCTGTGGCTCAGCAATTCTGGTTCTGAGAACGTGTCCATAAATGAATGCTCGTCTCTGCCAAATAACATGTAAAGAATGTTTCCAGATGCCTTATTCATAATGGCTCCAAGTTACAGAAAACCAAATTTCCATTAGTGATTGAATGAGTAGTTAAGTGGTGGTATATTCACACCATGGAAAGTCACATGGCAATGAAGGAAGAATGAACTATATACGTAACATGGATGAATTTTCCAAGCATAATGTTAAATGAAAGAATCTTGACCCAAAAAAGCACATGTAGGATGTTTCTATTTATAAAAAGTGTAAAACAGGCTAAACTTGTCTACAGTGATAGAAATTAGAAAAGAGGTTACTTGGAAGTGGTTATTGCCAATGGGGAGGAGGCACAGGGAGCCTTCACGGCTGGAAATATTCTACACCTTGGTCTGGGAGTTGATTACATGGGTGTGTATGCATGTAAGAAATTGTTGAGCTATAATACTTAAAATTTATACACTTTCCTATATGTAAATCACACATATAAAAGGGCCTAATCTGAATTACAGGATGGCAAAGACCTTGAAATCACAAAGATCAGCTGACTTAACATAGACACATGCCATGCAGGAATCAGGCAAATGCAAATGAAAAGTCAATTTAAAATTATAATACCTATAGTTGAGGAAGAAGATGATGTTATGAGGAAAGCCAGAAATGAAGATTTGTAGGCAAATGATTATCAATGAAGCCCTTGAACATAAAATCAGAAAGGGAGTTGGGAGCAGGGAGCAGAATAGGAGGAGGAAGAAGTCCAGCAAGGGTGCAATTACAGGCCAAGTTTCATTCTTAGCATCACTGCGTGGGAGCTCTGTGGTGTAATTGACACTGTAAAGTTTATTCTGCCTCAAGGAGGTCAGCTGGGTTTTCATACTTCTCTACTACCCAGGGGCTGGCTATCTACTACCCTGGGAAGAGAGGAGAGACATCAACTCTCCTGCACCCACGTCTGGCTCTCAGTGCATCCTGCCTTACGATATTTGGTAGCCCACAGGTAGTCCTTTGAAGCAGGAGGTTGGCCAGGTAGGTTAGGAACTGAGTGTGCAGGAGCTGGGGAATGGGTTCACAGAAGTAATAAAGGGGATTCAAGGGAATCCAGGGGTGTCTGCAGCAATTGTGTTGATGCAAGACTGAAGATTTATAACCCAAAGGCATCAACTTGCCTGGGATTGGAATGACCAGTGATGACAGTTGAGGAAGTAGAGAAATAAAGTCAGGAACAAATGACGATCTTTGCTTAAAAGGCTAGGTCTTTCCAGTAACTTTCCCATACATTTGATGTAAAATAGGTGCTTTGTTTCTAAGTTTAGCAGAAGGGAGTTGTGGGAGATTTAGAGGCAAAGAGGTGAAGGGTTGATTTGTTCAGGAGACATTCAGATCCTATTTAAATCTTAGAATCTGATGAGTCATGTCTGTGTCACAGAGAAGCATTTGGGTTGTGAAATAGTGTGTGTGTTCTTTCTGGCAGGCCTAGGTTGCCCTCCATTCTTGTCCTGCCGTGCACAGTCATACACAGTTCCTTCTTTGCTAGAGTACTTTGAATTTTTTTGCATTTGATCTTTAAATCTAATGAGGCAGCAGCGTCTATTTTTAGATGAGAAAACTTAGGCCAGATAGGTTAAATTCGGGCTTCTCAAATTTAGCATCATATCACAATCACTTGCAGAAGTTTTATAAACTACTATTTGGAATACTTGTATAAAAGGACCCATCCCTGTTTTTTAAAAAGTTCCCGAGGTGATCCTGATGTATAGCCATATTTGGGATTAAGAGGGATTAAGAGGCATTTCCAGGATCCTGGGGAAAACATTCACTCCTAAACCATTAATTTATTTTTCATTCATCTGCTTATTTATTGAGTATTTACTTTGTGATAAAGATTCTACTGCAACAGTGAAGAGACAGTCATAACCCCCTTGGCCTCATAAAAAATTACAATCTGGGGAGGGATGGGGTGTCAAGTGAGAGGACCAGGGTTCAGACTGTTCCTACAACATTATTCATGTTGTTTCTGCAGACGAAGCCCGTGGTAAACCTGAGGGTAAGACAGAATTAAACTAATAATTCCCAAGGCAACCAAACCTCATAAAACTAGAGTTTCAGTGCATTTTGTGAATGATAATATCTATTATCTTCATGTACATCTTCACGGGCAAGAGAGTCATTGGTCATTTTGAGCCACTAACACTGTCCTATGAAGACAATCAAAACTGCTAACTGGTTATATGTATCAAATGCTATCTTTTATTAAAACATTATGGAAGCCCATGGGGAGGTTGATGTACAGAGGCATTCCTGACCTTTTAGTCTCCAATTCCACAAGACAGATTAAACTCCTTTCTGTGGGATTCTCTTATAGTTATCTAAACCAAAGACAATCCTACAGAGAACTTGCCTAGAGTCCAGACAGAGACACAATTCATCCTTTGTTTTCCTTCCTTTTGTGATTCAATAGAGAACTAGGGAAAGGCTTATTTTTTTCCCAGATAAAACAGGCAGACCTACAGCATTTGGTGAAGGTGAACATGTGGATTTTAAGATCTAAAGGCCTTTGACGAGTGTTCAAAAGCAAGTGTGAGCTGTCAGTCTCAGTCTTGCAACCCATGGTGGAGTAAAAGCTTTCCTGGAGCAGGACTGTCAGCAGCCACTCCATAGAGAGGCCAGGAAAGAGAAGTGGAGACCGATTCCAGCATGCTTTCCTACACAAAATCATTACCAAGACACACATACACACACACACACACACACACGCGCGCGCGCGCACTATTTGCCTCATGAAGTTGGGTTCTTTAATGTTTAAAAATATAATCCCAGTTATTCAGGAGGCTGAGGCAGAAGGTTCACAAATTCAAGGCTAGCCTCAGGAATTTAGCAAGGCGCTCAGCAATTTAGCAAGACCCAGTCTCTAAATAAATAAATAAATAAATAAATAAGGAGCTGGGGATGTTGTTCCTTTGTAAAGTGATCTTGGGTTCAACCTCAGTACCAAATTTATAAAAATAAAAAGTAGATTATACATATATATATAATCTTTTATACTTATTTTTTATAATTTATTTTTTTAGTTATAGTTAACCACTATGCCTTTATTTTATTTATTTATTTTTATGTGGCGCTGAGGCTCTACCACTGAGCCACAACTGCAGTCACTTTATATAATCTGCTTCTTCAAAGTATCCTTAGCATATTTTAAGCAAACTTCAAGACAGTTGTGAAGAACAATTTAGTCTTCCTAATACTATTGGTATATTCCCTTGCCTTCCGGATGTATTGAGTCACAGTGTCATCTTTTATCTTTTTTCCATGTTTTTGAGTTCATCAAATCCTCTTATTGACCATACTAACTTCTTCCTATTCTTGTTTTATATCTTTTTCCTTATACCATTTATAATCTCATATTTTTTGAGGATTTAGAAATGGTACTAATAGTAGAGGTAGTTAATTTTAATGGTTTGAATGTGTCCCCCAAAGGCCATGTGTTGGGGACTTAATCCCCAATACAACACTGTTGGGAGGTAGAGTCTAATGAGAGGTGAATAGGTCATGAGGCATCTACCCTTGTGAGTGGACTAATGCCAATAGTGAGGAAGTGGGTTTCTTATAAAAGGATGAGTTCAGTCCCTTTTCTTCTATTGGCTTCTGTTTGCCCTTCTGCCATGTAAAGCCATGCAAGAAAGCCCTTGTTAGAAGCCAGTCCCGGGATCTTGGACTTCCCAGCATCCAGAACCATGAGCCAATATAGTTCTGTTCATTATAAATTACCTAGTTGCAAGCATACTGTTATAGCAGCACACAGGGACTAAGACATTAAGTTTTGGATTTCAGAGTGTTTCCCTGAAGATAGCATAATGTCAACAAAGCAAGTAATTAAACTGAGTAGGTGCTGACTGTGGATGAAGGGCATGCCAAGTTGTTAACACAGCAAGTCATTAAGCAAAATGACTACTAAACTCAATAAAGCACAACTTGCCCTGGATAAGCTCCCTGGGATGATGCAGAGTTGACTATGGTAGGCAAACTTTCAACCAGGGAAAAGGTTGGAGACAAAAGATAGCAATAGCACCTTTCAGAGTTGAAAAGCTGGAGGAGACTTCAAAAATGGTCAGTTGGGTATTACCTTTAAAGGTATTATTGACTGACCCTTCTGGGCTAAATGCCCATCCATTCTATAATCAAAATAGATATGCAGCTTACTTGTAAAGATAAGCTATTCCAATGCTTAATGCTTCTAAATAGTTCTTCTTTCTGTCCAAATGAAGATTCTCCCAAATGCAAGATTATTTTTCTTTGGTAAAACTATCTGAAAATAATTGCTGATCACTTTTCTCTTCAAGGGATTCAACACACAAGCTCTGGAGCCAGACTGCCTAAGGTGTGAACCCCAATGCAAGCACTTGGACCCTCAACTTCTTGGCCACTTTCCTAATCTGCCTGAGTTTCCTCATTGATAAAATGGAAATGCTACCAGGTGGCTACCTCAGGGGGTTAGTGTGAGAAATGAATTGGATCATGTATTTCAAATTCATTCTTACTACTGATGGGTGATAAGTTCTCAATAATAGCAATAATAAAAATTATTGTTATTAAATACTTCCTATATTTGGAGATGATATTTGAACTAATCACTTGGTCTACTGAGCATTAAAAAAATTGAATTTCCTTTGAAAATTTCAAAATCATCTCATTTTTGTCCCTGACCAATCATTAGGCTATCTAACATAATAGTTGATATCCCTGTGTGCTTGAAAAAAAAAAACTAATAAATTTAATTTTTAAAGTATTTTTAATAATGACCTTGAATCATCATAGGCAAAGTTGCACAATAGTCAATATACTGAGTTTGAAGAACATTTCAGCTAAGATATTATTTTTCTTTTAAAATCAACTTTACAAAGTCAACTGGGGCTATAGTTCAGTGGTAGAGTGCTTGGCTAGCATTCATGAAGCCCTGGGTTTGATCCTCAGCACTGCAAAATACATAAATACATAATAGAAAAATAAAAGGGACAGTCAGCAATTAAGTAGGTCCTGAGAACATAGTGGTGAGAAATAACAGATGCATTCTTTGATAAGTCTGGTGAGAAAGGCAGATATTAATCAAATAGTCATAAAAATGGAGAGCCTAATTAGTAAGTGAAATAAAGAAATGAAGCATGTTTCTATGTGAGTATACTTAAAAAAAAAAAATTACTGACCTCACCAGACTTCCCTGAGGAAAGGACACTTAACTAAGACCTAAGGAATGCAATACCAGGGCTAACTAGAGGGGCAGTTAGGCTGTTGGGAGCAGCTGTTAGTTTGAAGCTTTTCAACCTGAAGCGTCCTTTGCAGGGAAAAGAGCATCAGAGAAAAGATCAGAAGCAAGAATTCCTGGCTGGGAGGTGCGGCCCTGGAGAAGGCCAGAGAGGGAGCACCTCTATCCCTGCCAGACACAGACCTTACTAAGGATTGTCAGTTTTCTGGGAAACAACTGAAAGTTTAAAGTGGATCACGTAGAACAAGATCCAGCCTGCATTTTGGAAAGCTGGCAATGACTGCAATGTGGGTAAGAGGCTGAAAGTGTTGCAGGGCTATTAGCTAGAACTGTAGAAGTCTAGGGGTGAGGACTGTGTGCTTGGACTAGGGTCCTTAGAGTAGGGAAGGAAGGAAATGGAAATATACTAAATTCACAGGGAGCACTTGGGCCAGGAGGAAGGTACTTGAATGACTCCTAAGTTTCTGATGTGAGTAATTGAAAAGATGAGGTAGCACTTACTGAGACAGTGCCCATTGTAAGAGAACATTGTAGCACTCATAGTTTGTTTGGTAGGTTATAAATTTTATTTTAGCCATGCTGTTTCACATAATTAAAAGGTTCCAGACGATTTCTGGTGAGCGTGGAATCAAAACAAAAAACAATGGAAAGTCCTGATGGACACGTTTTCCAAATGGTGGTTATCATGTTTCTTTAGTGACTGCATTTGTGTTTACTAGATTTAGAATCCCTTTCTATAATAGGATGAGCTTCACAAACTATAACATAAATAATAGCTTAGTATCTGTGGAAGTTCAGCTAAAGCTGTCAGATTGAACATAAGCATTCAAATCTCTTGGTTTCTGAGCCCAGGTAAGAGAACAATAAAATGATTTTGAACAAGACATAAATGCACAAGGACAAAGGGAACGAGATAGAAGACAACAACAATAAAATTTTAGAAAATGGGAAGGAGATAGACGAGTAGTAAATGAATTAGGACACCCGAGAAAGCTGAATTTTAAACTTATGGAGAGCCAGCCCAAATTAGCAATATACAGTCTTAAGACATTGGAGCACAGGCACCTTAGGAACTAGGAATGAGCGGCGCTTAAGTAGGGGATTTGGTATGGAATCTTCGAAAGAAGATGGTAGATCCCTAACTCCCCACACCCATTCTTTGCAGGGAGCAGAATGGCTCTCTCAGAGTAGTTCTCTGTCTCAGTTCTGCTGACAAGAAAAAAGGAACTCGGGACTGGTGCAAGTGAGAAAGGAAGAGGGTTATGACACTGAAGACTAGAGATCAAGAGTAAGTTTATAAATCATGCACCAACACTTCCTTGACCTTATTCCTTCACTTGAGTCCCATAACACTATTAGGCAGGCTAGTTTTCTTGGCAGAAGGCTGGAAGTTTTCTCTGGAAGTCTTATCAGCCTCAGAGAAAAGACACTGACATTGGTCCAGTATGCTGGCCTGTGTCCCATCGTCCAGAAGCAAACCCATTGAAGAACTGCCTCCTTCACACAGAGCTTCCTCTTCTCAATGGCCCATTCCTAAAATAAAACTGGACAGCCAGGGATGGCTAGATATTTGAGGGGAAAAGCCTACTAATGAAAGAGAGAACAAACAAACAGAAGAAAGCAACTTGAAGGGAATATAATCTGCCAAAATAAAACTTTAAACAATGAACTATCTTGTCTTCAGAGACATAAGATATGAAACAATAACAGGATTATCTATAAAAGGAATATTCAGTAAGCGCAAAAGAAACCTAGACATTAAAAATATGACATTAGAAATGAGAAACTTGATATTAGGCCTAAAAGATAAAGTTAAGGAAATCTCCTAGGACAAAGAGCAGAAAGACTAATATAAGGATGTAGGAAAGCTAGGATATTATAATTATTGGAGCAATCCAGGAGTCCAACATCCAAGAAAAGGGTTACCAAGAGAAGAGAGCAGATGATAGGGAACAAAGGAAAAAAATTCATGAAAATATTTTTTGATTTCAGTTTCCAGTTTAAGTTGCTCCAAACAATGGGTACAAATGGATGCTCATCAAAGAATACCATATTAAAACTTTCATTGATATATTCCTATCAGATATAATGGAAACCACAGCCTGACAATTGAGAGAATGGGTTTAGGGTGGGAGTGAGGAATGAGAAAGAAAGATGGCTAAGTCCTCACTCTCTAGAGCTACATGACAAGGGAGAATGCCTAAAATGTAAAATCCACAAAGTAACAATAAAAACACATTATTCTGCCAGGTGCAGTAGTGCATGCCTATAACCCTAGTGCATGCCTATAACCCCTGAGGCAGGAAGATCGAGAGTTCAAAGCCAGTCTCAGCAATTTAGTGAAGCCCTAAGCAACTCAGTGAGACCCTATCTCTAATAAAAATACAAAAAAGGTCTGGGGCTGGGGCTCAGTGGTTAAGTGCCCCTGAATTCAATCTCCAGTACCAAAAACAAAACAAAAAAACCCCCAAACATTATTTAGTAAAACAGAGGGAAATACCTTATTAAGCAACGGGGAGTGGGCTTGGATGGGGAATGAAAGGAGTTGCCTCTAGGGAATGAAAATCAGGTTGCTTTCAAAACAAACCTTGTAGAACTGATTCTTTAAATTATATGTATATGTGATGTCAGTAAAATAAAATATAAATCTACAAACTCAGGCTGTGGAGGTGTTCTGCTATTATACATATCCAATGCCTAACACTAGTTTTATATTATTTAACTTCTTGAGCATCAGTTTCCTCATATTAAAAAACAGAGACAATAGTGCTGCCTATGTGTAGGGTAATTGAGAGGATTAAATACTGTGAAGTGCATAAAGTTAGCACTGTGCCTTGCCTACATTCTGGCATTTGGGGGGATTCTTTTTGCTTTTCTTCTTGCCAATTGTCCTTATTTTATTTGCTTAGTCTTTCCCACATTATCAAATTTCCATCATATTTCTGATCCAATCACCTTCCCAGATATTATACCCAACTTACTTTGCTTAGGATTCTGTGTGCTCTCAAATACACTGATAGGTTATACCAATATCTGGGTAAGTGTCAAAAACAGACTCAGCGTGCTCCTACCTGTATGTATTTGATGCATTCTTCCAAAATGTATTGGGAAATATTTTCAACAGAAATTATAAGTAATCCATTTCTCACTGTGTTCTTTATTGTATGGATTTGGGGTGGGGGTACAATAGACAAGTCATTCTCTTCCATCAGAAAAATTTATTTTGAAAACTCTTCCATCATTAATTTACCATTTTCTGATTTATCTCTAAAGGTGGCTTCCTCAGCCATAGTAGAGTCATGTATCTTCAAGTTCCTAATGGCACTCCAATGCTCCTCCAACAGAGCAACAGTCACAAGCGTGTTTGGAGCCTAAATTATTTTAATTTGCCAATATAGAAATTGTACTCACTGACTTGTCTGAAAGTCACAACCAGAAAGTCATAGAGTTATCTATGGTTCCACTTCTGTCATTCTGAGCCCAGTGTTCTTTCTTCCATGTAAACTGAGTGCCCATCAGTGAGTGACATCTTTGTGGGCTCAGATTTGTGATGCGAAAGTGTGGAATAATCTTTAAATTCCTGCCAGCCCTAATTTCCCATGAATCACTGAAGTATAGGACAAGATTAAACCTGTATCATTACCAATATTTTTTCCTCCCATGTAGGGACTGTGGATTCTACTAAGAGCCAAAAGATCCATATAATTTTGAACTCCAGCTTTGCCATGCACAATTTTCACTTCCTGTCTTATTCATAAATACCAAGATACAAAATGGCTCTGGGTTTTATTTTCACTTTTGCAATCACTTGGAAATCTTATCAAGGCTGAGGAAAGGTTTGGAAATTCATTTTGCATTTCCCAAGAAGCTGCAAAGGTTGTGAAATTCACTGGATTCTAAGTTTGCTGAGAGAATGAGCTCTAACTGGACAAAACAACTTATTTCCAGTAAGGTTCTTGGTTAATTCTCTGGAAATGTTGGAGAGGTCATGATAGCTGCAGCCCAGTGGTGTGCTTCCCCTTAGCCACTATATCCAGTGGCTGTGTGAGGCACCCCACAGGGTTTTCTTTTCCCTCAGTTCCAGACATTCATTCAGCAAACTGGACTCAGCCAGTCAAGAGAGGCCATAAATGATACAGCCCAGCCCAATGCATTGTGGGAGCTCAGAAGTTATGAAAACCAAGTTACTGCAAATGTTAGTTTCAAACTAGAATCAGACAAAAGAGAGAGTGTGTGATTGCCTTTTGCTTGACTCTTGGCTTGTTTGTGTAATTAACCATGAGTCCCACTTTTTCAGGCATTCCACACTACTTGCTGACCCCTCTCAGCATTTGTGAGTGATCTTTTTCAGTCCGAGTGGTTTTAGGACTTGGTAAATAATGCCTCTGTGAGAGAACTCCTATTCTGTGCTTAAAGACCCAGAACCAAACCTCAAAAAAAAAAATCATTTGAAAAGCAAATCTCTATGAAACTGGTCTTGGAGCTGATGATATTTGAAAAGGTCTAATCCCAAACAATACTTGTAAACACTTTAATCAACTTCTGAGGACTCTCTAATGCATTGATTAGAAGTTACTGGTTCTTAAGCACGCTGCTACTTAATAAACCATTAAATAAAGTTAATTATTGTCAATACATTGCAGGGTTGGAAAATCTATCCTGGCTTTTGTTTTCCCATGCATTCATAGGGTATTTGAAATGAAGAGAACAGTGATAAGGTGATTATATTTCAGGTACTACTCTGAGGCAAACTAAGCTTGAACTGTATGTCAGCCTTGCCCTTTAGTGCCCCCTTCTCAGTGGAGTTCTTTCCCAGCACCTCCCACCTCCCACCCTATGCAACACCTCTACAGAGCTTTCACTCTCTTCATGAAAATTTTACCCTGTAAAGAATATAATATGGTCAGTAAAAAAGGTGTGTGAAGACTGGTCCAGTTGGCTGTGCTCCCTCTTTCAGGGATTCTTTCATTTTAGTAGCTCTTATGACAAATGAGAGGATCTGCCATCAGGGTTTACTTTGTTAGAGGAAGGTAGAAGGGGAAGGAGTGAGCTTCCTGTGGATCCTAGCTGTAAATGTACTCTGAAATCAAAGGAGGTAAAGCTCTTAGCAGAGCTCTTGATACACAGTGAAGGCTCAATAAATGTTAGTTGATATTTTTGTGATTTTACCATAGTGGATGCTATCATTAGCTCCTGAGGGGAGTGACTGAGCTTTCATTGATAAGTCACTGGGGAAAGTATAATCCATATTCAATTGTCAAACTACTTAGAACTTTATCAGAGTATGTTGACTTCTGCTTTGGACCAGTAACCAGAAAAGAATGCATTTGGCTTTCTTGACCCCTGCTAATGGAAGTCAGCTGAAATATCCCAGGGATTATAATTTTAAGACCTCTGACAGGAAATGTGTATAAGTCTTGGACATATACAAGCTTCCTCAGGGTAGTCACAAGCCTAGTGACTCTGCTGAAATGTCAGGTCAAATTGAAAGGATTCTGAGGCCACTAAGTTGCTTGGCTACCGAGCAAGGTCAGGCAACCACCTGGCCTATCACATCCTCCTGGCATTGTTCTCAGCTTGTTTCTCATGTAGTCAATGGTATCATTATTTTACATGTTCCCCAATTGCTGGTTTTGTTAACACAAGTAAAACTCTAAGAAAGTGATGGATGGTTCTTAGTGAGGCAGTAGAGTTTCTGCATAAATTAGTATGTGGAATATATAATTTGGAAGTGGTTTCAGTCTGTGACACGAATGATTCTTTTATATTAAACAAACAAAAGAGGTTAAAGTGTTTTAGTGAGTACTCCTACCCAGTGCAAAACTTGTTCTTGGAGAGAAAATGAAATTTTGGTGAAGATGTAAAAGTCAGTAATTTATTCTACTGACATCCTCCTACATGTGTGAAATGACATTTGTTTCAGCTATTTATTACAGCTTTGTTTGTGATGTCAAAATTGGAAATAACTCAAATGCCCATCAACAAGGGATTAATAAAAAAAAATTACAGTAGGTCCATTATTAGAATATTATGAAGTATGAAAAAAAGAGTAGGCTCTCTATGGCTATGGAAAGATTGCTAGGATATAGTATAAAAGATATAAAAGCAAGGTACAAAAGAGTACTGTAAAACAAGGTGGAAGGAAAGGACATACACATCTTTGCTTATAAAGGCACAGATTGTCTCTGAAGTGGTACACAAGAAAATGGAAACTGTGTTGGTTAAGTGGAGAACTGGGTGCTTGGAGAGCAGAGGTAGAAGAAAGAAGTCTCACTATATACACTTCAATATGTTTTTAATTTTTCATGATGGAAATATTTTCTTCCCTTAAAAAAGTGAGTTTTTTAATTTAAAAGAAAAAAATAAAGAAAAGTAACAGTAGAACATGATCTTATACATAGGAAACAACCTATCAATGGAATGTAGAGAAGGCCAAGAAATCATGTAAATCATTAATTTTTCTGACTCTTGGGAATTTCAAGTTTCTAGAATTGCTCTTTAAAAATGTGAAACAAGTTGGGCATGGTGGCATAGGCCTATCATGCTAGCAACTCAGGAATCTGAAGCAAGAGGATTGCAAGTTTGAGGCCAGTCTCAAACTCAAATTTAGGGAGGCCTCAGCAACTTAGTGAGACACTGCCTCAAAATGAAAATATAAAAAGGGGATGTAGTTCAGTGATAAAGCACCCCTGGGTTAAATCCCCAGTACAAAAAAAAAAAAAAAAAAGAAAAAAAAAAGGAATGTGAAACAATTAAAGGTGTCATGAATATCTCTGACCATTCATGATTAGGCAAACTTTTCTGTTCACTAAATTCTTTTTGCTGTGTCTTAGTAAACCTTGCATCGGAAAACCATGTTCACTGCAGTAAATATGGTGATTGACCTGTCAGCATCATTCATGGTTGATTTGCCAGGTTGGGCCCAGATTAACCAAGTCACAGTAACCCACTACCCTTTAATTGATTCAGGGAAGGACAGCTCAGGCCAATCTAGATAGAATATAAAGTAAAAACTAAGGAAATCTGATTAAGATATGGACTTTTAGTTTGAGATATATTGTTTTACTAATTATAACATGTTTTTTACTAATTTAAGACACTAATAGTATTAGAAACTGGTTGAGGAGCACATGGGGAACTTTATCTTTGTAATTTGTCTGTAAACCTAAAACTGTCTTAAAGTAAAAAAATATATATGAATATAGATGCACACACACACAAAAAGAGACTCAAATTGGTTATTTATTATTGCCACGTCCTCTATATATTTTCAAATTTTAAAAAAAAATCTTTATTTTTAAAAAGGTATTACTTTTGAGACAGAAGCAATGACACCACCTATAATCCCAGCTACTCAGGAGGTTAAATTAGCAGGAGCTCAAGGACAGACCCAGTAACTTAGTGAGACCCTGTCTCAAAATAAAAAAAAAATAAATAAATAAATAAAGGGCTGGAGATACAGCTCAGTGGTAAAGCACCCCTGAATTCAATCTATAGTACATCATCATCGTCCTCCTCCTCCTCGTCATCAAAAGTTATTATTTTTAAAAGCTCACCTTCCTTCTGTTCCAGAAGATCTTTGTAGTGGCACATGCCTGGAATACGGCAACGTGGGAGACTGAGGCTGGAGAATGGCAAGTTTTAAGCCAGGCTTGGCAACTTAGCAAGACTGTCTCAAAATAAAAATAAACAGGGCTGGGGATGTAGCTTGGTGGTAGAGCACCCCTAAATTTAATCCCCGGTATGAAAAAAAAGAAAAAACCACCCCACAATTTTTGTGTCTTTAAATAATTAACTATGTACAACTTTGTTTCATATTTTTGTGTGTGATTCACCTCAAATTGCTACTTTCATGTTACTTTGGAAATTAAATGGTTAATAAGTCCAACCCAATCAATTGAACAAATTTGCTTTTATTCCACATTTTCTAGCACTTGTTTAAAAAAATTTCACACAGATTTTTATGTTTTCTGTCCTATTTTGCTCTCTTTGGATAAGATCAAATAAGGAATACAGTATAAATATAATTAATCAAAAGTGTGTAAACCTTTCTGTCAATTAAGTTCATTTATTCTTTGAAGTCAGTTAATGAATGAAAGATGCTAATAAAATGATGTTGATTAAGAGACTGGTTATCTGATTTCTCCAGTTAAGCAGTTTTCATTAATCTGTCTTTTGGATTCAATGTGTGTTCTAATTTTTTATTTTTGTTTAATTCAGAAACCAGGTTTTATAGGTCTCTCAGATATGATCCAGCCTTTATGTGATTCAGAATATTAAATAACTGATTTATAATACGGCTAACTCTCAGAGCAACCGCATTATCTAGGTTTTCTTCATACAGGTTTCTGGTTATTGCAGTACTTAGCCCATGATAATTATGATGAAATTCCTGAATAGGTAAGGGATCAGGACAAGTCCTGATGGTCTAACCTACACGCACTCATGTGGATCCAGTCATCTGATGATAGCTCACCTGAGGCCAAAGGACCTACGTAAGCCTCACTTTCATCCAGGAGGTGAGGTGCTGGCTCTGCACTGGGCTACTTCTGCTGTTTTCCATGTGCTCGGCCATCCTCTGGTGATTCACACCAGATGGCAGCCTCATGACTCAGGGTTCCAAAGGGGCAAGTGGAAGCTTCAAGGTCTTCTAGGCCTAGACTCTAGAACTGGTGTAATGTCATCTTTGTTACATTCTGTTCATCAAAGTCAACACACATTCAACTGAGTTTCAAAGGGGGAGATTCTGCCTGCTTATTATTTCCCCAAATTATATTGCTTCTTTACTACACTACTTCTTTGAAGATGTTATTATTTTAAACATGTTAAATAGCCACATTAACATTGATTATAATAATTTCCCTAGTGACAAAGCAAATTCCTTTTTTTTTTAATTATGGAAAGACTTAAATATTCCCCAACTATAAAAGTCTAATGCTAAATACACTTCCTTTATAGTATTCAAGTATGTTTACACAAGTAAGTAAACACACAAAATCACTCTCCATTTGTGAAAGCACTTCCTATCACTAGGGCTTCATATGTGTATTTATATTTTTTAATTAAACTTTTCAAACGGGAATAATTTCAAGTAGTATTGTTCTTTCAACCCAGTCCTTGTAACACTAAAAGTGAATTCCCTAAGCAATTTTACAGTAAAACCAATCCTAAGAAGCTTAGACATACTCATAGCAAACATCAAATAAAATATAAATTTGATACTTTTTTTGGGGGGAGGGGGGACCAGGGATTGAACTCAACCACTGAGCCACATCCCCAGCCTTATTTTGTCTTTTATTTAGAGACAGGGTCTCACTGAGTTGCTTAGCACCTTGCTTTTGCTGAGGCTGGCTGTTGAATTGGCAATTATCCTGCCTCAGTCTCCAGAGCCATTGGGATTACAGGCGTGCACAACCGCGCCCGGCTGTATTTCTTATTCTTTTCATGAAATCTCTTTTGAGTAGTGGCCCTTTAAAATCCAGTAGTATATTTTATAGATTCTCTTTGCTTCCCTAAGAATTATCAGAATCAAGGACTTTGGGTAAATACTTTGATGACAGATTGTAGTTAACATGTAAGAGGTTGCAAGAATGACACAAAACAGGCTTCCAGATGTGGAGAGGGTTTTAAATTTCCAAGACCTGAGAGAGGATTTTGGTATTGGCTTGATGAAGTGAAGGTATTGCTAGTTCTACGTGTGTATAGAGTGGAGGATGTTGTTGCAGGGTCTGAGAAGGAAATCAATATTTTTTGAGCTTTTTCTTTGTGTCAGGCACTTGGTATACATTGTCATTTAATCATTATAACACCCCTCCAAAACAGGATTTATTGTCCACATTCCATAAATAGGAAAATGAAGACTGTAGACAAACTCCAGACCACAAATTACTGCTGAGCAGTACTGAAATTCCAACCATATTTCTCTAGCCTCAAAGTTTCAATGTAAGAGAGCACGTTATCATGTCACAAGACACAAACGGCTCTAATTAAATGTAAGCCATTCTTGGTATTATCCTTCAAACAGAGTGATCTGCTTAGAGACTAATTTTTAAAGCAAAGTGAATTGAACAGGGGTCAGCCAGCTGTGGGCCCCAAACCCATTCCTGGTATTACCTAAGCTGCTTTCAACAGAGGCGAGTAGTGACAGAGACCACACGATCTGAAGAGTCCAAAATATTTACAGCCTGACACTTTACAGAAAAATGTGTTGGCTTATGGTACAGAACCTTTGTTGATCCATATCCAGTGGTGTCCCAGGAAAGAAATCCAAAGTCTAGCAGACACTGAAAAGAGGTATATTTAATAGTTGCAAGGGGATCTGCTGACTTTGCCCTATCTTGTAAGTAGTATTTTATAAACTCAATCATGTTTTTAAGACACGAAGTTTCGACAATATTTGCTATGTAGCTCTTCATACCTGAAAAGTAATCTGAGCAAATATTTGTTTCTTGTAGTAGAAAAAGCCCACAACAAGGACCAATAGAAGTGAAAAGCAACTTAACCAGGTTTGATAACTTTTGAAGAGAAATACACAATCTTCAGCATACTTGCTTAACATTAAAAATGAGGCACAAATGTGTTCAATGATGACGATAAACGTAAGTAAGGAGGTAGCATAGGATTGTAGAAGGAACATTGGATGTGAAATTGGCAGAACTGGGTTATGGTTCTTTTTTCATTAACTAGTTTTAAAATCTTAAAAGGTTGTGCAGCCTCTTGTTGTCTCATTTCTTCAGCTATAGTGTGAGGGCCACCCCACTGCTCATTCATTCATTCATGAAACATCCATCACTCCTAAATGTTGGGAACCATTGCCATGGGGAGGGGGTAAGATGACAGGCGACTTTAAATTTCTTGTACAAAGCTTGTGTGTGTGTGTGTGTGTGTGTATGTGTGTATGTGTGTGTGTGCACGTGCTCATGTGTTTTGCATTGTTAGACTGAACCCAGGGTTGCCTTGTAACATGCTAGGTAAACAGTGCAAGCTACACTCCCAGATCTTCTACTTACACATTTCTGTATAATTTGCTTTTTAAAAATGTAGTTTACTTTTATAATCAACAAGTAAACGAAGTCTCACTACACGTCCAGCGTGGGCGAGGAAAAGGGTTCCTGTTGGAGGGATGGGCTGCCTGTGAAATAATAGGTAAGAAAGTTATTTATCATAAAGAAAGACAGGAGACAGAATTATCTTTTGAATCAAGGGCATGACCGATTGAGCCATCCATAAGGGTCTGGCTCTAACAAAATAGAGGAGCCTGTGCTTGGTTTATTTATAGCAGTACAGATCAAAGGGGGCAGGTAGGAGCTTCTTCTGTGAGAAACAGGATGGGGGTGGAGTTAAGCAAGCCATTTGGTTCTAGTGGGTCATTGGCACATACAGGACCTGCAAACTCCAGTGTTGAATCAATCCACAGAGAAACCACATACTCCAGGCAATCTGGAACAATATTTCATAATTGTCAGTTCCTGAGAGCCAGATTTCCTATCTAAACCAAGCCTGGTTTTATTTGCAGGACATGGATAGCCGCCCTGCAGCAAAGATATTGTTACGGGCTGAAATGTGTTCCTCTAAAATTCATATGTTGAGCCGGGCGCGGTGGCGCACGTCTGTAATCCCAGCACTTGGGAGGCTGAGACAGGAGGATCTCAAGTTCAAAATTAGCCTCAGCAATTTAGCGAGGCCCTAAGCAACTCAGTGAGACCCTGTCTCTATATAAAATACAAAATAGGGCTGGGGATGTGGCTCAGTGGTGGAGTGCCCCTGGGTTCAATCCCCAGTACCAAAAAAAAAAAATAAAATAAAATAAAATAAAATTCATATGTTGAAGCTCTAGCTCCCAATGCATCAGAATATGTTTGGAGATTCGGTCTTTAAAGACTGATTAAGTTAAAAGAGACTGTTTTGGGTGGGTCCTAATCCAGTATGACTAATGGATATCCTTGTAAGAAGAGGAAATTTGTAAATACAAAGGGACCAGGGACCCATGAACACTAAGGAAAGGCTCCATGAGGACACAGTGAGAAGGTGGCCATCAGCAAGCAAAGGAGAAAGGGGTAAGAAACCAAGTGTACTGACACCTTACATTTCTAACCTCTGAATCAGTGAGAAAATAAATTTCTACAGTTTAAGTCACACAGTCTTTAGTATTTTGTTTTGGTGGCCCTAGCAAACTAATAAAGATATTTTCATATTGGAAAAGAGATAATACTTATTTATAAGTTCATGGTCCTTGTTCTCAACATAATCATGTTCAAGCAGGAGGAGAGAAATATTAACTTTTGCAGTAGGATGAATGTTACTTTTGGACCAAGAATATAATGGGCTCCACTGCAGACAGGGAGAGGCTGCATCAAGTGAGGAGAGTTTAAGAAACTTATTCTGGGAGCAAGAAGTCACCTTTAATGTTGAAGGAAAAGTAGGGAGAGTAACAGTCCTATCTACTGGCCCCTCTGCTGATCCCTTGTGCTTGGTTGTCATGTGAAATGTTGGTCACCAGTTAAGGATTTCAAGAATCAGTACCTTCTGGGTATAGTGATGTAATTTCTATTTTACTTAAAAACTAAAAAAGTTTAAAATTCTACTTTACTTAAAAAATCATCATCACCATCTCATTGAAAGATATTTTAACATAAAAATAGGAATATTATTTCATAATAAAGAACAGTTCTCCAAACTGAATACATTTATCTTTAATTTTCCTGCATTGTCCTCTTCCTATATTATCCTTTTTGTACTGCACATGTATTGGTAGTCTTAGACCAACATTGGATGGTCATTAGAATTTCAAGTCAACTTTTACCCATTAGACTAAGAACACAATATTTTTTATATGGTAAATACTTCTACTTTTCCTCCAAAATTGATACCTTTCTTTTTCCATAGAAAGAGAGATTACATGAGATACATGACCACTCGGCTAGAAATGACATCTTTAACCCCTTTCACAGTTAGATGTGACTGTGTGGTTACATTTTTGGCTAATGGGTGAAGGTTGGGGAAATGTGTGAGATGAAGTAGTATGTACTTTCTGGGTCATCTCTACTTTGAATGGAAGACATTTGCTTTGAAGTTCCTCTCTTTTCCTTTTCTGTGAGTTGGAACACTGAACGTGAACACAACCCAGCTTTGACTATGAGGTCACCTTAGGGAACAATGAAATGGAAAATGGAGAGAATCTGAGGCCTTGAGTGACTACATGGAGGACAGGCTCCCGAGAACCTTTGCTTTCCACCATGGGACTACACCATGGGGAAGAAATGAACTTCCACCTTTTTTAAGTCCCTGCATATAGATGTATACTTTTTGGGTTTTCTTTCTTTGAGCAGCAAGCCTAATAGCGAGATTCAGCTCTTATTTTCACAATAATATTTGCCTTCCTATTTCCCCTTCAAAAGTTCCATGCCACTCCTATTTATTCCACCCACAAGAGATAGCTAAGCTATTAGGTCACTAGAGAAAGACATTTAGGTAATATTTCCCTAGGTCAATGTGGAATTCCCCTAAATGGAGACGGCCAGTTACCTTCTTACTGCTCTTGCACAGTTTCTCACACTGGTCTCTGCTTGTTCTCTTTGCCCTACTGAGATGGCAGAAAAGAAACCCTTCTCACGGGGTTTCACTACTTATCCAATGGACACAGCTCACCATCAGGACTTTCTACCATGCCTCTCACTTCCCTTTTCTACCTTCTGAGTACAGCCTCTTTTACTTTCCAGACAACTAGCAGTGCATATCACCTTTCAAATCATACAGAGATTTTTTAACAAATACTGATTGAACATATTCTTTGTAAGGCATAAGGTAAAATTATAACTTTTCATCCGAGATGGAAGAAATAGACAATAGGCAACTGTACTTTAAAGTGAAAATTCCTTAACGGGTGCAGTGGCACATGCTTGTAATCCCAGCAACTCAGGAGACTGAGGAAGGAGCATCACAGGTTTGAATCAGCCTGTGCAACCCTGTCTCAAAAATAAAATTAAAAAGACTAGGGATGTAGCTCAATGGTAAAGCACCCCTGGGTTCATTCCCCAGTACCAAAACAAAAACAGAAAAAAAAATGTGAAATTTCCTATAAAGGGAATAAGTATAGTGTATCTTATTGGGATAACTACAGTGCACTATGGAATAGTTAAGTGGCACATCTGGCCCACTGTACAGTAGGGAGTGTGATCAACAGTGCCAAGTGAAATAAAGGCATTTAGAAGATAGGTGCCTTGATTACCCAACTAATGATACACTAACTTATTTAATAAAGTCCCCTTTTTGACATTTATACTTTAAAAATGTTTTTTCTTCTATACTCAGTGTTTCAAGAGAATTCATTAGCTTATGATAAATAGTAAGAGTAAAGGACTATGGTCCAACTCCTCTGTAACTACTCAAAATTATATTGGGAATTATTTGAGAAAAGTATGTGAGAAAAAAAATCACACATTTTTGGCTATATGAGTATAAGGTACTCTTTTTTCTTTCTGGGGAACTTGCATGAGGAAACATTCCAGCAAAATCAAAATCAAAGCAAAACATGACCTCAAGGGGATTAAAAGGATATAAAAACAGGAGTGAGTAATCAAGCCAGTAAAATTTGAAAGACTAGAACAGGGCCATGTTTCTGAACGGAGAACTTGAACATCATAGAAATCAGTATGTCCCAAGTAATTTTTAAGCTTTTTTCAATTCTAAACAAACTGTGTAAGGATTTTGAATCATGACATTTTTCAGAAAAATAAAGTAAGTGACAATGGCTAAAGAATGTTTGTAAAAAGGGGGCTGGTAGTTGATATTTACCTTATTAGATGCTGAAGAATTATGCAATAGCTAAAGCATGTTAAATACTGAGACTAGCCAGAGAAAATAGAGACCAAGAGAAGGTCATAACATGGACTTTGAGTTTATAAAATAGAAAAGGATAATAGGAGAATATGTTTTAAGGCAGATGCAGGGGTTCATGCCTGTCATCCCAGAAATTTGGGAGGCTAAGGTAGGAGGATCTCAAGCTTGAGGCCAGCCTCAGCAACTTAGAGGGACCATGAGCAAGACCCTCAGCAACTTAGCAAGACCCTGTGTTTTAGTCAGCTTTTTCACTGCTGTTAACATAAGACCTGACAAAAACAATTTTAAGGAGGAAAAGTTTATTTTGAGGCTCACAGTTTCAGAGATCTCAGTCCATAGACAGCTAGCTCCATTCCTCAGGGCCTGAAATGACACATAAAATCATGGTGGAAGGGTGTGGTGGAGGAAAGCTGCTCAGGACATCACACCAAGAGGGAGGGAAGGAGGGAGGAGGGAAGGGGCGGGGGCAGGGGGGGGGAAGAGAGAGAGAGAGGGAAACTGACTACTCTGATCAACAAAGACACACCACCAACAATGACCCATGTCCTCCAGCCACACCCTACCTGCCTACAGTTACCACCCAGTTAATTCCTATCAGGGGATTACTGCACTGATTAGGTTAAGATTCTCTTGACCCAATCATTTCATCTCTAAACTTGCTTGCATTATCTCACACATGAGCTTTTGATGAATGCTTAATATCTGAACCGTAACATCTGTCTCAAATTAAAAAATAAAAATGGCTCAGTGGTAAAGTATCCCTGTGTTTAATCTCCATATACACATATACATTCACACAAATGAATTGCAAATCTATGGGTAAGGAATTGTTTCTAAGTAACACTAGGAAAACTAACTTTCTGATGAACATTTTGTTAGATTATTGTATCACAGCATACATAGAGATAGATTAAAGAATTAAAAATTCAACTATAACAAATGGGAAATGGTACAGAAGAAAGTTTACATCATCCCTTAAGAGAAATAACTATCCCAAGTAGAAAAGCAACAGAAAACACCATAGGAAAAGAAAATATATTTGATCATATAAAAATATAGACTTCTGGACTTAAAGTATAGATAAAAGGAAAGGGCAAATCACAAACTAGGAAAGACTTACACAACAAAATGTCACAAAAAAACTGTGTTACTATCATTTGTCAAAACTCCAATACTGGTTACATCCAAATCTCAGCCTGTCAGTCCTAAACCTTCACAGATGCACGTGTCTGATACAAAATACAAAACCATGTGCAGTGGTCTAACTTTAAATTGGCTGTTAATTGCCTTGAAGTGAGACTTTAGTCTGCTTCTAAAATTATAATATATTTGCCTGGTTCATTCAATCTCCCATATTCCCCAATCACTATTTCATACCCTCTTCTCACACTTCAAACTTCCAGCACCTCCTCCCCATCTTCACTCTAAACTGATGGACTTGCTTATTTCACTCAGAATAGTACGAATCAGAAAAGAACTTCCACACACTCCTTTCACTGTATCAGCCCACTTTTCCTCCTGTTTCAGAAGATCTGTCTCTGCTCCCAGCAACCCCTCCCAAGGGCTCTAGTTCCCATGCCCTCTCACCTACTCAAGGACAAGGATGTGTCTCCAGCAATCTGACCCTCCCCCCTCAACTGGGTCATGCCCTTCAGTTTACAGTCATAATATCATTTTTTCACATTCTTAAAAAAATCCCTTTTGTCCCACTACCCACCAAGTCATTGCTCCATATCTGCTCTTCTCTGCAGCAAGCTTCTTAGAAGAACTGACCTATACCTACTTGGACGTTTCCAATTCCTGTGCTTTTGTTTTTTCTTAAACTCAATACATTCAGGCTTTTGCCCTCCCCCAATTTTATGGCAACTGCTCTTGTCAAGGTCACCATGACCTTCACTTTTAATGCCTAAAATGCTGCTCCTTGTCTTTCCACAACCCCCCAAATTGCTCAACTCTGAGCCTTCCCTGCGTCAGTTAATGACACCATCTTTCCAGTTATTTAGACCAACAATTTGGAAATCATATTTGACTCATTGTATCATACTCTGCTTTCAGTAACACAGTGATCCCATCTTCCACAGAGATCCAGATGCTGATCATCTTGTACTCCACATCTCAAGTGGATCAATATGACAACCTCCTAACTGATTTTCCTCTTTCCACTTTGCTACTTTTGTTCTTCACCCATCAGAGTGACTCCCGCCAGGTTAGTGTGTCAGATCAGTGCTCAAAACACTCCAATAGATTCCTGTCTCGGAATAAAATGTCCTCAAAGGTGATACACCCCTTCTTCCTCCTCAGCTTCTAGACTCTCTCCTTGTTCACTGTTCTAGCCACAGCAGCCTTCTTGCTGATCCTGCAAAGAGCCAGACGTGATCATACCTTTTCAATGGCTCTCTGTCTGGACTTTCTAAATTCAGACGTCCACTTGGGTCGCTCTTGTATCTTCACCCACATGTCCCCTTCTCTGACCACTCTTTGCATCTCTACCTGCAAGATCCTCTCCCCTGCCTTGCTTCATTTTCACCTTAGTATTCCTTATCCTCTATCATACTACATAATTTTATTTATTTTATTGTCTACTGCCTTAGAATGGAAGCTCCACAATGTCAGGGATTTTTATATCATTTTTTATAGATGGAGTCCCAGTGCTGGTACATTATTATTGTTTAATAAAAATGTGTTGGATAGATTATTGAATTACATTTAATGCCTTTATAAAAGCCAAATCGAAGTGCAAGTCTCTTCAAAATTCCCAAAATGTAATTTGATAATATTTATCAAAAGTCTTAAATACTCAATTATTTCACTCCTAGAAATTTATCAGTACAGGTTTTCCCTAGTTAGTATAAGGCAAACACTGTTCCAGAGTATTAAGAGGTATGTGAGGGGGAAAAAAAAAGAAAATTCTGAGAAAACAAATCACATTATCTGCTGTAGTTCTCAGAGTTGGTTACATTGTAAATTACCTGGGGAATTTAAAATACGTTGTGCCTGTGTCCCACCTTGAGGGATTCTGATTTAATTGGTTAAACTGGTTGTCTCTCTTTTTATGATATTAGTAACCTTTGATGATTATGACTGAGATCCATTAGTTCATTAGGAGCCAAAGGTGGTAATCCTGTTATCATTTTCCAGCTTATATTCTTTCATACACAAAACGAAGGGTTCAAGTAAGTACTTTATCTGTAAACATACTTCCACCTGGGACACACCATACTTATATAGGAAATGCTCTTAATTAGGGTTTTGTGTGGAAACATGTATTGTTTCTTCCTGGTGATTACTGGCTTGTGTGTGTGTGTGCGTGCGCACGCTTGCTAATACAAAATAAGAGAGCATTTATTTTTATGAGCTCCAAAAGAAGAGAACATCTATTTTTACTATAGAGAAACCATGATAGTAAGTCAGAATT
The DNA here is from genome assembly GCA_020662805.1 of Glaucomys volans. NCBI lineage: Eukaryota > Metazoa > Chordata > Mammalia > Rodentia > Sciuridae > Glaucomys > Glaucomys volans. The sequence goes on along the minus strand of JAJEJO010004307.1, from coordinate 3,277 downwards.
CTATATAGAATCCTCAAGTCCACTCCAACATGTGTCAGGCATTGATGATAGGGACTCTTACATACTGTTTGGAGGGCCTGTTAAGGAGCAGGGCTCTGAAACCAGGCAAGCTAGTTTTTTACACTATTTTCTTCATTCATTCATCCATTTTAACACAGAACATTGGGAACATCAGCAAACACTAATAACTTTTTTTGAAGCATCTAGTTACATACAGTATTCTTAGAATTCTGTAAGACTTGTGATTTTACAAAAACTTTAACTGCTCTGTACATGTGATTTGTTGGATCTTCTACAATATCCCTTTAAGTATGAGGACCATGATATTTACACCAATTATGTAAGTCTTCCACCAGTAAAGAAATATTTTGCTCTCTCAGTTCTTTTGGCAGTATTTTGGTTTTTCTCATAAACGACAAATTTGAGCAACTATTTAAAAGTGCAATATATCTGTAAGAAGCTTTTGAAAATGGAGAAGCCAAAGTTGTTTACTTCGTTATTAAAAAGATCATCAGCTGATTTGAATTAATCTATTTAGGGATGTGTTTCTTCCTAAGAGAAACTATAAAGTTATTTCTCACAAGTAGATTCCACTGCCTCCACATAGTCAGTCATTGGGGATCACAAGTTCAACTGCATTTATCACTGTGATTTACAAAACCTTTGAATAATTATATTATCCATTTAGATAATAAAAAGGGACATATTAGGACACATAACTTGTTTTGTAGAAAAGCCTTATGTATCAGTTTATTTTAAATCCTACCTCTATAACTCTATAAAATTAGAACAATCATTTCACATATGTTAAGTAACATATTAATTGTTAAATGCTTATAAGTGTAAAAGACCTGGCACATGGCAGATGCTCAGTGTGTCAGCATTGATCATTACTAAACATTATTTCTGAGTCTTTTGGTTAAATCTTTTTAAGAAGATTAAGACTTTTTTTTAACCTTACCAATTATGTTACAAAGTGAATTCTTTATGTAACATGAGAACACTGTGGTTCTATTTTTTTTTCTATTGTTAGTTTCACCACACAAACCATCTAGTATCAAACAGTACTTGGTGAGCTGCTTTTTTTTTTTTTTTGATGTAGTAATAGTTTCAGGTTTTTTTTTTGTTGGTGGTGTCTTGTTTTTTTGGTACTGGGTATTGAACCAGGGACACTTTACCACTAAGCTATATACCTAGTTCTTTTGGGAGACAGGGTCTTGCTAAGTTGCTAAGGTTGACTTTGAACTTCCAATTCTCCTGCCTGCAGTCTCTCTGGGATTACAGGCATGCACCCCATGCCCAGCTTATAATAGTTTTACATAGATGGATAGTGCTATGTGGAAATGATTTTTGTAATGCCGGAAGCTAAAACCTGGAAGAGAGTATGGTAGTGGGTGATGGACACAATTTACATGAAACCTTTGTCAATGAGGACCTTTACTAATGAGATAATGAAAACCTTTTATCTACAGAATTCTAGCAAATACTCTTCTGTATTATACTGTGTCTCACTAAGCAATCCCTTCATGCAATTTATAGTGTCGAGGTTCTGGGCATGAAGTAGAAGAGTCACTCATTTTAGAATAAGTTTATATTGGGCTGTGAAAAACAAAGAAGGTCCAAAGAACACACAAGCTTTAGAAGGAAGATGACCAGAAGACTGAAGTAACTGTGTTAATATACTAAAAAAAACAGCAATATAATAATTATTATTTAATTGGGTGCACTGAGAGGCAGATCTCCTTGTTTATGTAATGGAATGTTAATGTTAGGAAAGATTATTTGCCTAGCAATAGTTCTTCACATCCCTTTGTCTTTTCATTAACCATCAACTTTGAGAAGTGATTTGGGAGTAGTTGAAACCAACTAATCTGAGTTGAAAAGTTCCTATACAGCCTCCATTGTCTTGTTTCTCAAAGCTGTCTTTAGTTTTGGTTAACGAGAAAGCATATGGTTGCCATTTCCTTTCTGAGAACTGCTGAGTTACTAGGGAAGGAAGTGGATGTTCAGCTGAACTGTGTCCTGGGGGAGGGAGGTTTGGGAAGGGCTGGGCTGCTGCTCTGAGCACTAGCTTCTGCTTTTGCTGGGACTCGTTTCCTAAGTGTCTGCTTCCTCTTTATAAAAATGTCAATATAATTAGTCTGAGCAGACCTATCTAATCTCTTTCTGGGGATAAATAACTGAGAATTTGGGGAGTGACTAACTTTCTTCACCCAAACATGGCCACAATTCTACTTAACATTCTTAATTGGTTTCCCGTTTATATCTTTTTAAGAGCTCATCAACCTTTTTTTAAAAAAAGTTCTGATTTAAATATTGCTAATATGAGAATGTGTTGCCTGCATTAAAAATACAACTTTGAGGACTGTTCAATTGAAGTTAACTGTCAGACAACCACAGTAGAATAGGAAATTATTATCTAGATCTGGAGTTTCTGGGAGCCCTGAGTTTGGACCCTAGTTCTGCCACTAACTGGCATATTTTCATTTGTTTTATTTGATGTAAAAATCATGCTCATCATGTTATTTTACACCACTTTCCAGTATTACATCATTGTCTTTGGCACTCTGAGCCCTGTTTGTCTGTGAAACGGAAGCTTCTGCTTCCTTAAGAAAAATCTTGACTCTCCTACTAATGTTGTGATTATTTTTGAAACTCTTTTTAGCTTAATAATATAGCTATTCTTCTTGCAAATATTCAGAAAGGAGAAAAAATTTGCATGCTTCTGACATACAAATTCTTTGACACTCCTTCCAACATTTCTGTTGACGATCAGTTAACTAGATGATTATTTAAAGCCCTAAAATATATCCTTTTGCTACTACCTTATTTCTTCCATCTGTTTTAAATAATCCCACCACTGAAGTTTAAATCTAAAAATTATTTCTAGGCTGGAGACCCGAGGGGTCAAGATTGCCTACGTTCAAAACCCAATTTGATTATTCTCCAGCTGGTGAGTTTCCTCATTCTTAAAATGGGGATTAAAATTAGCACTCACTACAAAGGACCCATGAGAGGATTAAATAATCACCGTTTAAACGATTACTCTTTAATAATAGAAAATTGGCTAGTAAAAAATATTGAGTATCCATCTACTATTTGCTAGACACTAGCTGGACGATTTACTTATGATCCCATTTCATCTTCTGTGAGGTAGGGATCCCAGTATTATTTTTCTGATGATTATTATGGACCAAAGGTCACACAACTGGTAAATAGTTCAAGTCCAGGTTTGTCTCTAAAGCACACTTTTTCTTCAGGGTTACGTTTCAGGGTT
>JAJEJO010004306.1:393943-425464 GCA_020662805.1 Glaucomys volans | reverse complement strand
CTCGCCCGAGCCCCCGGGCCCGCGCGGGGGTGCGGGGCGCGGGGCTGGGCGGGCCCTCGCGCGCGGCGGCGCGGCCCGGGCGCTTACTGTCCAGGTAGTGCTCCAAGTACATGGCGGTCGCCATCTTCGTCCGCGGCCGCGCTCGGGGTCTGCGCGGGCGGGCGGGGCGGCGGCGCGCTCACTATTCATGAGCCGCGCGCGCCGATTGGCCCGCTGCGGGGGCGGGGCGAAGCCCCCGCTTCCGGCCGGCGGGGGGAGGGGCCGGCCTGCGCTCGTAACCGGCGCGGGCACGTGGCGCGCCGCGCGCCGGCAGAGAGCTGGCTGCCGGGAACGCGTGCGGGGCCGGACTCCCAGCAGCCCGGCCCCGCGCACGTCTCTGGCGGGCTGCGCAGGAGAGCGTGACGCTTCACGAGGGTGCCCGACCGCACCTGGCGCGCAGGTGCCTCTGTAGCAACCTGGAGACTGCAGCCCAGGAAGACATTGCGGAGGTGCACACCAAAGTGCCTGCAGAGTGACCCTCAAGGGCCGTCGGAGACTGGGGCAGGAGGATCGCAAGTTCAAAGCCAGCCTCAGCAAATTACCGAGGCTCTAAGCAATTTAGCCAGACCCTGTCTCAAAATAAAAAATAAAAAGGGCTGGGGATGTGACTTAGTGGTAGAGCTCCCCGGCTTCAGTCCCCAGCACTAAATGTGTGTGTGTTCTGTGTTGTTCGGGTAGAACGAGTAAGGGTAATTTTTTTTCCCGTGTCCAGAGTACACTATCTAGTGCTAGCCAGTCTCTGCGTTTGTCCTCCAGGCCACACTGGACCACCGGCTGCGAGAAATCTCTGGCAGTTTCCCGGGTGAAGTGCCAGCCCTGCCTCTACTCTGATTTTATGGGGGTCAGACCAAAAAATCAGGACGTTGATGATTTAAAATGTATTTTTTCAATCCCCAGCACCACACACACAAAAAAAAGCAGCAGCATTTTTAAGGGGATGCTTAGTAGTAAAGCATTTACCTTCCATGAGTAACCCTGGGTTCCATCCCAGCCCTGCAGAAATTAAATGAAATTCATTTTTTCCAAGCATGGAGGCTCATGTGTGTAATTCCATTGACTCAGGAGGCGGAAGCAGGAGGATTGCAAGTTCAAAGCCAGCCTCAGCAGCTTGTTGAGACCCTAAGAAATTTAGTGAGACCCTCTCAAAAAGGACTGGGAACCTCGCTCGGTGGTAAAACACCCCTGGGTTCAATCCCTGGTACCAAAATAAAGTTCATTTTTAAGGCCTTCTTTCCCTCTGTGAATTCTTCCCTACCTCATCAACTATTGGAAAACAGAAGTGTGTATTCTTGCCAGTTCTCTGCTCATTAGGCACATTCAAATCACGGAGGAATCTGCAAAGCCTCCCACCTCTAGAGTGCCAGGCCTGGGGTCGCACCCAGGTGGGTCCAGGTGTCTGCAGTTTGGGTACCTCTTTCTGGACACATCTAATGCCTAATGAGAAAGCAGATACCCAGCTGCATGCTACCACTTTGTTGAACTGAGTTTATTATCACTACTAAACTATTTTTCAGTTTTCTAAAAATTGAGCAGAAAGTAGTTCCCATGTCCCCTCCCCCACAATTTCCTGTATTACAAACATTTTGTATTCTCATGGTACCTTTGTTACAATGGATGAAATCATTGATACATTATTATTAACTACATCCCATAGTCTACTTAGGGTTCACTCTTGGTGTGAAATATTCTGTGGATTTGGGCAGGTGCGGGTCAAGTTTCCCCCATCACATCACACAGAATAGTTTCACGGCCCTAAGTCAACCTGCTCACTTTCCCCTTCAGCACCTTGTATACATGAATCATCTTATTGTCTCTATGTCTGGAAAATTTGCTCTTTCCAGAATCATACAGTGTGCAGTTTTATTTTTGGGGGGGTGAATACTACAAATTGAACTCAGGGGCACACTGTCATGGAGCCACATCTTCAGCCCTATTTTGTATTTTATTTAGAGACAGGATCTCATTGAGTTGCTTAGCGCCTCGATTTTGCTGAGGTTGGTTTTGAACTCACAATCCGTGAGCCATGTGCCCGGCCCAATGTGCAGTCTTGTTAGATGACTCCCTTCACTTACCAACATACACTTAAAATTTCTCCGCGTCTTCTTGTGACTTGATAGTTCATATCTCTTTAATCTGAAAGACATCCCAATGTGTAAGTTCCACAGTTTTATCCATCCACCTATTGAAGGACCTCTTGGTTGCTTTACATTTTGGAATTGTGGATAGAGCTGCCGTGATCCCTCCTGTGTAAGCTTTCCTGTGGATGTATTTTCAACTCACTTAGTAAGTGCTGGCTGTCTGTGCGACTGGGTCTACGCGGAAGGCCAGATGGTCCTCCGTGGGGTATGCCATTGTCCATTTCCACAGCTCTGGCTGCTCCTGTTCTCACCAGCAGCTGCTGTGGTCAGAGTTCTGGACTATGGACGTTCTAATAAACGTGGGAAGTACCTCACTGTTTGGATCTGCAGTTCCCTGAGGACCTTGATGTGGAGGAGGTGTTCACATGTACATTTGGCATCTGAATATCTTCTTTGGTCAGGTGTCAATTTGGGTCTGCCTCCCCCACCCCCCAGCCATTTTTTCTTCTTTTGAGGCAGGGTCTCACTAAGTTACCCAGGCTTGCCTCAGCATCTCCAGTCGCTGGGATTTCAGGTGTGGCCACCACACCCAGCTTCTCCTTGTCATGTTCCGGACGCTGTCCGTGAAGTGGCCTGGCTCCGCAGTTCTTTCAGCTTGCTTACCAGCTACATTCCAGTGTGCTGACTGCACCCAAGCAAGCTCCTGGGGGCAGACACCAGGATTCCACTTATGTACCTCACGCCCCATGAACAAGCTCGTGCACATATCTGTGGGTGCCTCAGCCCAGTTATCTCGTGCTGAATGATGGGCTATCTGAAAATGTAGTGCCTTAGAAGAACCATTGTATGACATCCCACAGCTTCTTAGGCAGGGATTTCACAAGGACTCCGCGGTGTGCTTCTGCTCACACTGACACCTCGCTCCCAGCTTAGCAGGCTGTGCTTAGCTGGCACCATGGCCCAGAACACCTGCTGTGGCCTCTCCATCGCAGCTGTCCCAGCTGGTAGGACACCTTACCAGGTGCTCAGTGCTTCCAGAGAGAGGTTCAGGAGGCCAGGGCGGGGCTGCAAGACAGTGCCGCAGTGGTTCCAAGACTTCGCCTGATGATATTCCACTGGCCCAGCAAGTTGTGGCGGCCAATCCAGACTCTAGGGGAGAATCAGACCCCAGGAAACAATGCCAGGCTGGGAATCCCATCCACCACCTTACCTCATCAGGGCTTCAGATTCACATCTGAAACAGCACGCTGCTTCAAAGACCATAGCACCTTCTCAATCCAAGGCTTCTGAGGATGGCTGGATCAGCTGAGGCTGCAGGCTGACCAGGGAAGGTACCCCACAGCACTCTGCTCCCCGGAGGCTGGACTGATGGACACTCCCACGTCTGTGATGCGTAGTCTCACCCACCCCAGGTTCATCAGGCTTAAAAAAAACGCTTTGCCAACTTGTTAGGAGCAAAACAAAAAGTAACGACAACAAACATCAAAGTTCTCCTTGTATTTCTTTTTTTAAATGTTTTTGGTTGTATATGGACATAATACCTTTCTTTTCTTTATTTTTGTGTGGTGCAGAGGATGGAACCCAATGCCTCACACATGCTAGGCAAGTGCTGTACCCCTGAGCCACGACTCGGCCCCTCATTCTGTTAAACGTGAAGTGATGCCAGGCATTACTTAGGTTGTTTGGCTACTGATAGCCCTTCCATCAATTCCTTCTGTATGTCCTCCACCCATTCTCTGTAGGGATGCTGGTCTTCATGTTTTTCATTTAAAAGATATATATATACATACATATAGTAAGAAAGACGGTGAGGACTGGGGGTGTGGCTCAGTAGTAGGGTGCCTGCTTCGCATGATTGAAGCCCCGGGTCTGACCCCTGGTACCCACTGAAAATGAGACACTTTCCTTTATCACATATCCAAAACAGCTCCTCCCAGATTCAGCTCGTTTTCCTTCACTCACACAGGACAACTGCAGCCCCTCTTGCAGTCCTGTTTTAGAATCTGACAGAGGGAAGACCCCCACGCCTCTTCTACTGCTCACAAGACAGGGCCTCAACTTTGCACAATTGACCTCCAAGGATCCCTAACTGGTCAAGGGCACACCTGTGATCCCAGCAACTTGGGAGGCTGAGGTAGGAGGATGGCAAGTTCAAAGCCAGCCTCAGCAACTTAGTGAGACCTTGTCTCAAAATAAAAAATAATCCCCAGTCACCCCTCCCCCCAAAAAAGGCTCAATAACTATGCTGTGAGGGTCATCTTGTGTTTTTTTAGCCCCCACCCCTCAAGTCATGACAATGAAAGCATCCCTAAATGCCAGGTGACCAGCACCCCAGAGAGCAGCTTCAGAGAACAAGAAGGAACGAAAAACAAGAGGCAGAACAAAGTTCTGAAAGCGGGGTGCCTGGTGGGTCTTCCAGTCCTGATAGGAAGTGCAACTTGAAGGGTTATAGAAAATAATATTCCTATAAAATAACTCCCCAAGAAATGGACAGTGTAGCTCGAGAAGCGGAAAAAGAAATTGGCAGAACACTAACCAGTGCTCTAACAAAGAGCCCTAAAGGAAAAGGGCGGACATGGAATGCTAGACCTTGAACCTTGAGCTTCCCCATGTCAATCTAGTCCTGAATGACACTGGGCAAGATCTGAGTACTCCTCCTTTGGTGACTGCTTTTAACCTGTGCGGCGAGCCCCTGAGGGTCGAAACTGCACCTACACAACGATGACATCCTCCTCCTCACACCCTATAAACCCAGACACCCCCCAGCTGGCGGCCATTTTCCCATCCAGAAAGTGGACTCGAATGACGCCCAAATCTGCGAAGGAATAAAGGCTTCTCTGAATTGTTGAGGTCTGCCTCCTGCTTTTCCTTTTTGCGCTTACACAACTGAACAACAAAAAGGGGCCCAGACCCTTTATTTTTTTTGTTTGTTTGTTTTTTGTTTTTTTGAACCAGGGATTGAACTCAGGGACACCCGGCCACTGAGCCACATCCCCAGCCCTATTTTGTATTTTATTTAGAGACAGGGTCTCACTGAGTGGCTTAGGGCCTTGCTAAGTTGCTGAGGCTGGCTTTGAACTCGTGATCCTCCTGAGCCACCACGCCAGGCTCCACACCCTTTATTTAAGGGGAAACACATCCAGAGTATTCAGTGTGGCGGCCTTCTTGAGGAAAACAGGATAAAAGTGGGAAAAGTCCGCTGTTTGGGTTGCGGCTGAGTCTGAACCTGGGCTCTGAGCTGAGGCAGGGCACTGCATGATCTGGGCTTTCTCAAACAAGGAATTTCACCCAGGAGTTCCCAGAGAAGCAGCTTCCCTGCCTTATAATGACTCAAACAAATCCAAAGTGCACGCATGGCTTCCAGGACCTGAACCTCACCAACGCCCCCTGTGTTACCGGAAGCCTAAGCTCTTCTAACAAAGAAACCCAACTGAAACCCAGCCTTAGCCAAGACAGATTGTCCTTCTCCATTTAGCATCCCAGGGAAGGGAAGTCAGCCCTACCCAGGGGTCACTCGGGCCCCCAGGGTCCTTCCAGCAGTGTCTGCCCCCCAAGGGCCCACCTCTGCACGACAGGGTGTCAGGGAGGGGGGTGCCCACAGGAGGGCTGAGGGTACCCAGCTGCAGGTGCTCCTCCCACTGACAGCAACTCAGACACCTGTCCTACAGGCAAGGAGGGCCAGGAAGGGGACTCTGCCTCAGCAGGGACAGGCCTGACACAGCCTGTTCTGGAGTACTACAGGCTGAATCCTGTCCCTCCAAAATCCACATGTTGAAGCCCTGACCCCCATTGCGATTAGGAGATAAGGACCTTCAGGCCAAAACAAAGTCACAGGACAGGTGCCATCTGATAGGGCTGGTGCCTAAATAAGAGGAAGAGACACAAAGGGTGCTGTCCCTCTACCCAGTAAGGAAGGACAGCCCTTCCCAGGTGCACACAGTCCGTCCACTGTCCAGAGTGGGGCCCAAAGTTGGAAACGCTGCCCGACTTGCCCGCACCCTGCCTGCCCCAACTGCTTGGCTGAAAGCTCCCCGAGTCTCTTCTTCAGCATGGGCTGCGGCTGCAGTCCTGCCCACTCACATGTGCCTGACCCTGGGTTCTATCCCCAGCGGGCAAAAAGAAAGAACTCAAAAAACTTAACACCAAAAAACAAATAACCCAATCAATCAGCTAAGGAACTGAACAGACACTTCACAGAAGAAATATAACTGATCAACAAATACATGAAACATGTTCATCATCTCTAGCAATTAGAGAAATGCAAATCAAAACTACTCTATCTAAGATTCCATCTCACTCCAGTCAGAATGGCAAGTATCAAGAATACAAGCAACAAGCCGGGCGCGGTGGCGCACGCCTGTAATCAAGCGACTTGGGAGGCTGAGTCAGGAGGATCGGGAGTTCAAAGGCAGCCTCACCAACTTAGTGAGGCCCTAAGCAACTCAGTGAGACCCCGTCTCTAAATAAAATACAAAATAGGGCTGGGGATGTGGCTCAGTGGCCAAGTGCCAAGTGTCCCTGAGTTCCATCCCTGGTTCCAAAAAAAAAAAAGAATACAACCAACAGTGGGGCATGGTGGTGTGCGCCTGTGATCCCAGTGGCTTAGAAGGCTGAGGCAGGAGGATCTCAAAATCAAAGCCAGTCTCAGCAATTTAGCAAGGTCCTAGCAACTCAGCAAGACCCTGTTTCTAAATAAAATACAAAAAGGGCTGGGAATGTGCTGGTAACATAGCCCAGTTGGTAGTATTTGCCATGCATCCACAGGGCCCTGAGTTCAATCCCCAGCACCACAAAAAATTTTTAAAAGGGGGCATCTGGGGATGTGGCTCAGTGGTTAAGTGCCCCTGAGTTCAATCCCAAGTACCAAAATTAAGTAAATAAATAAAAATACAAGTAACAATAAACATTGGGGAGGATTTGGGGAAAAGGGTTCATGTTGGTGAGGATGCAGGGGAAAAGGTTCACTCATTCATTGCTGGTGGGACTGCAAATTGGTGCAACCATTATGGAAAGCAGTGTGGAAATTCCTCAGAAAACTTGAAATGGAACCACCATTTGACCCAGCTATCCCACTCCTCCTTTTATACCCAAAGGACTTAAAATCAGCATATTACAGTGATGCAGCCACATCAATGTTTATTTTTTAAAATTTTTTTTAGTTGTAAATGAACACAAGATCTTTTTATGTGTTTATTTTTATGTGGAGCCAAGGATTGAACCCAGGACCTAACACATGTGAGGCAAGCACTCTACCAGTGAGCTACCCCCACATCAATGTTTATAGCAGCTCCACTCACAATAGCTAAACTATGGAACCAAGTTAGGTGTCCTTCAACAGCTGAATGGATAAAGAAAACGTGGTCTATGTACACAATTGAACTACTCAGCCTTAAAGAAGAGTATTATGGCATTTGCTGGTAAATGGACGGAGCTGGAGACTATCATGCTAAGCAAAATAAGCCAATCCCAAAAACCAAGGGCCAAGCCAGGCATGGTGGCGGAGGCCTGTAATCCCATGGCTAAGGAAGCGGAGGCAGGCAGGCAGAGGCTGGCAGGCGTAGTGAGTTCAAGGCCAGCCCCAGCAATTTAATGAGGCCCTAAGCAACTTAGCAGGCACTGTCTCTAAATAAAAAATAAAAAGGGCTGGGATGTGGTTGAGTGGTTAAGTGCCCTTGGGTTCAATCCCCAGTACAAATAACCAAAAGAAACCACACACTCACACCAAAAAACCGAAGGTGGAATGCATGTCTTCTGATATGCAGATGCTAATTCACAATAAAGGGGTGGCTAGGGAAGAAGAGTTACTTTGGATGAAGCGGAGGGGAGTGAAGGCAGGGGAGGGGCGGGGTAGGAGGGGAGCGGAGGGAATGACAGTATTACCCAGTGTGATTGTGCATCACATACAACCACGAGGAGGAGAGCACGCTCGTGAACGTGCCGAGTGCACTCTAGGGTCATGCGTAACTAGAACACGTTTTAAAAAGTGGGAAAAATAAGAGCTCGTGGGAGAACAGCCGCGAATCTCTCATTTCTGGCTGCTTCTCAAGAAAACGGCCTCAAGTCTTGTCGTTGCCAGGACGGAGCCCAAGCCACAGAGGCGCTCCTGGGACTCGCGGCTCCCAACTTTCCTTCTACCAGGCAGTTCGGAGAGTGAGGTCCGGCCGACCGCGGGCAGCAGGCAGCGGAGGTCCGGGGAGAACAGACCGCTGTGCGGCTGCGGTCCGGCCGACACCCACGCCACCCGGGTCGGAGGGCCCGGGAGCGAACCCGGCCGCTCCTTCCCCGGGGCCCCGCAGGCCCATGCTCTGGGGGAACAGGGAAGCTTTATTAGCCCGCCGTGTTGCTGGAGCCGCCGCGAGGCCAGCCTGGGCCACGCGGACCCATAGAGCCGGACTCCGGGAACGCTGTGCGACCTTGCACCCGCAGGGCCGTCCGCGCCAGCGTCCGCCACGCCCGCCACGCCCGCCCGAGGCTCCGGAGAGGCGGTGCGGCCCGAGGCGCATGCGCAGGACCCGCCCCTCCACGGCCCAGCCAATCCTGGCGCGCGCCGAGGAGCCGGCGCGGGGGTTGGCGGGAGCTGCGCGGAGCGCGCGCTAGTCGGCATGGCGGGCCGTCGTGGGGCACTGATCGTGCTGGAGGGCGTGGACCGCGCGGGCAAGAGCACGCAGGGCCGCAAGCTGGTGGCCGCGCTGTGCGCCGCGGGCCACCGCGCCGAGCTGCTGCGCTTCCCGGGTGCGCGCGCGGGCGGCGGGGCGGGTGGGCAGCTGCGGGCGGGGGCCCTCCGCGCTGAGCGGCCGCGCTTCCCCTTCCCGGCGCGAGCCGGTCGCTGCGGCTTCTCCCCCGAACTTCCCCAGCCTCACTGTCGTGCGCGAGCTGCACCATAACTGACGTTCACTGAGCGCGCTGTGTCTCTCCACAGTGTCAGAATTTAGTGAAGGACAGAATTCACAGGCAGCACCACTTTCACCAGCCTCTGTTCTCTGGGTGCTCAGGTCACCTGGCAGTCGTAGGACAGGCGACCGCAAGTTCTTTTATTCCAGTCTTCCTCGCTAATACCTACAACACTCAGTCACAGGTCACGATTTGTATGTGAGCTGTCTGAGGTCTGGTTGGTTGCGTGCAGCACCCAGTCTTGAGGTGTTCCTTTTGTGCTTCTCAGGTGAGAGGGCTCTACATTCAATGACCTGGTGTATGTGGCTGATAAACCCATGCATCCAAGTGCTTCTGATCTGCAAGTGCGCAGATGGTCGTTTTTATTAGCACAGTATATTTACCAGTTTGCCGTAGGTTGTGCAGGGCAGATGGTGGCTGTTCACTTGTGCAAACAAGGTGTGGAGTCATCTACCTTGGCACCTGTGCTCAGGATGGAGCAGCTTGTGGTAAACGATTGCTTTACAAGGTGGAGTCACTCAGGGCTAGGCACAGCCTGCTCTCCACTCTCACCTGTGGGTTTGGTTTTTGTTTGTCTATTTTTAGGTGCTGGGAGTGGAACCCAAGGCCCAGTGCATGCTGAGTACACTCCACCACTGAGCAACACCCCCAGCCCAATGTTGTTAGTTTTTATTTATTTTTTTGTTTTTATTTTTTTTTGGAACCAGGGATTGAACTCAGGGACACTCGGCCACTAAGCCACATCCCCAGCCCTATTTTGTATTTTATTTAGAGACAGGGTCTCACTGAGTTGCTTAGGGCCTCACTAAGTTGCTGAGGCTGGCTTTGAACTCGTGGTCCTCCTGACTCAGCCTCCCAAATTGCTTGGATTACAGGCCTGCGCCACTGAGCCCGGCTGTTGTTAGTTTTTAAAGGAAAGCGTGACTGAAAAGATTTATGGAGATAGAACCACCAGTACTTGATCAAGAGACAGCCTATAAAATGGGGAAAAAAGACTTCTTGAATATTTAACAGGTTCAATCTGGAAGCTGACCAGTCTGCAGATCCTACAAGTTCCTCCCTTGGTGTCACAATGTACTTCCATGAATTACTTCTGTCAGGGAATCAGCACATTGCTGCCTTTCAGGGAAACTCCCTTGGCTTCCTGGGACAATCTGAACCTGTCCAGAGATTTAGTAAAGTAAAACTCAAGAGTTAGACTTGAATCCAGGATGAGAAATTCAATGTACACTACATTCTAAATTAGATGGACTGACCTCACAAATGTCTGTATTTTTTTCTTTTTTTCCTAGAAAGATCAACTGAAATTGGCAAACTTCTGAGTTCCTACTTGGAAAAGAAGAGTGAACTGGAGGATCACGCGGTGCACCTGCTCTTCTCTGCAAACCGCTGGGAGCACGTGTGAGTCCTGCACTCTGCTGCCCTGCCCTGGACTTTGCTCCTGACGCACAGTTCTCCACCCTGTTCTCCTGGGTATAAGGCTCTTTCCTTGATGGGCCTGTGAGCAGAGGTGACACAGTCCCCAGAGGAACTGGTCCCTGCTTTCCTTCTAACCAAACCTCCCATAGAGTTACTTTTTTAAAAATATATTTTTAGTTGTTGATGGTCCTTTATTTTGTTTATTTATTTATGTGCAGTGCTGAGAATTGAACCCGGTGCTTCACACATGCCAGGAAGTGCTCTACCACTGAGCCACAACCCCAGCCTGACTTAATTTTTTAAAAGATAGTTTTACATACACATAAAAACTGATCAAAAAGTAGAGTTCCTACATAACCTTCCCAGCTCCCTTCCACAGTCTCTCCTTCCTTGTGTTAGAGTGTTAACATTTGTTGTATTGGTAGCAGTTCTGATGTGTTGCTGGCCAGAGCTCAGGGTTCATGTTCAGGCGTGCCATCGTACCCCTCCTTGTGGGCATCCAGACTCCTTGGAGTTTGTGGTTCTTAGGTTCCTTCCACCTCTGGCAGGTGACCGCAGTACTACGTTACTGAGGCATGCCCTTCCATGCATTTGCACGCACCCATATGTGTAGACAGCACACACAGTATGCTGCCAGACTGCACGTGGGAGGGAGGACGTGCTCTGGCCGAGGTCTCTGGTGCATCTCGCTCGTTCCCTGCCAGTGACCTGGCAGTGGTCCCTGGGCTTCAGCGTGCTTCTTGCTGATGACAGGCCCCTCCTCTCTGTGTCTTCTTCCTCAGGTCTTGAGTCTGGGTGTGATGTGGACTTGGGTCTGTTCAGAGGAGAGCATCCTGTCCTTGCAGCCCAGCTGTGGGCAGCAGTCTGTGGGTCCCTGCCGGCTGCACTCACCTCTCAGCTGTCCTTTGCTGTCTTGGCTCGGCTTCTCTTTGGCTGCCTCCCTCAGTGTCCGTTACTGTGTGCAGGGCTGTGTTCCATGGGCTCTGCAGGGAGTGCCCACCTGGCACTAGCTCGCTCTGTCTCTCTCTCCCTCCCTCCCCCTCCCTCCTCTGTGCTGTGTGTTTTCTGAGCTGCACGGTCAGGATGACTTGAGCGTGGCTGTTCAGGCCTGGTGTTCCAGTTCCAGGGCTCAGGAGCACCCTCTGCATTTCAGGCCATCCATGAAGGAGAAGCTGAGCCAGGGCATCACCCTCGTTGTAGACAGATACGCATTTTCTGGTGTTGCCTTCACAAGCGCCAAGAAGGTGAGTGCTGCCTGGCCTCTGGCGTGGGCGGATGTAGGCTGCCTCCTGGCGTCCTGGGGGCTGCCACATGCCAGCAGGCCTTCAGGGTGCTCTTTGGAGCTGGTGACTCGCCTCGGTGGCAGATGAGCTGGGCTGTTGCTGATGAGGAGCGCACACTGGGTGGCTGCAGCTTGCTTCCAGGACATCACCACGTTTTTACGTGGATGGTCCCTTCATGATGTCTTGAAGGTGGTCCACTGGCTGCTTTCATCCAGGGTCTTGCTTTCCCACTGGAGGTGGACGTGCATCTCCGGAGTCTGCAGGAGGGCTGTTGCTTGCTGCGCATACATGGCCGTGGTCATTGCCCCTTTCCTGCTTGTCATTGAAGAGTTTCAGTGCCACTTGTACCACCACTAGTCTCAGGGACCCCTTGCTCTCTGCCATTCAGACGTGTTAGTCCCTGTGTTTCCGTGTACGTCCAAAAAGAGAACCTCATCTTTACACAGAGGTTGGCAGCCATCCCAGCTGTCCTCAGGCCTCTGCTCAGCCAGGGTCCAGCCCCCAGCTGGCTGGCTTACTGTGTTTTCAGTTATATGGGATCCAAGCCCAGTGGGGGGCCACATGTGAGGGACCACCTGGGTTCCTGAACCCCTTCCTTGCATGGGCAGTTTCATGGTGTTGTTTTGAGGCTGGGAGTGGCTCAGTGGCAGAGCTTGTGCCTAGAATGCTGGGGGCTCTGGGTTCAGTTCCGCCACCAGCAAACTCAGGGAGCATGGGCCTCCCGTCCAGGGCAGATGCAGCCAGGCACAGTGGCCACACCTTTAGTCCCAGCAGTTCAGTAGGCTGAGGCCGGGGGGCCACAAGTTCAAGGCCAGCCTGGACGACTTTGTGAGGCTCTGTCTCAAAAAATACAGTAGGGGCTGGGCTGTAGGTCAGTTGGTGGAGGGCTGCCTCTCACGAGCAGGCCTGGTTCAGTCCCCAGCACCTCACACACAAGAGTAATAAGCAAATAAAAAAATAAAAGAAACAGGACGTAGCCCAGTGGTGAGTACCCAAGGCAGAGCAGGCCGCGCTGGCCTCTGTGGTCTGTGTGGCGAAGCCTGGACACTCACTGGTGGCTCTGCACTGAGTCCTCCTCTTCCTTGTGTGTTGGCTGAGACTCTTCCCCAGGGAGGGCGGCCGTGAGCAGGGCCGACACAGGCCTCGTGAGACGGACCTGTGGGCTGAGTCCTCAGCTCATGGTGTCGGGGGCTTTTGGGTTTGTCTTCCTTCAAGAAGCAGGGCAGCAGGTTTGGAGTGTTGACAGGCTGAGGAAAGGCCAGCACAGGCCTGCGGGGCCTTCGGGACTGCCTGCTCCGCGCCTCCTCCTCGCAGGGTGTGGAAAGTCATGGCCAAGGGCCCTGTGCCCGTCTCTGGAGCCATCTGCTCCCTGCCCAGGTCTTCCAGCCCAGGTGGCCTCCAGGGTCTCTAGGTGGGTTTGCTCTCCCCCTGGACAGAAGGCCACCATGGGCGAGGGCTGAGCGTGTGGGCTGCTGCTGTGCTGTGCTGAGGAGAGCCAGGGGAGGTGGGGAGCAGCGTGTCTGAGGCCTCACAGGTGGCGAAGCCACTGCAATGAGAATGCTGGTCTCTTAGCCTGGGGCAGTGGCCACTCCTGTAATTCTAGTGACCCCAGCAGCTAAGACCAGAGGACCACCAGCTTCCAGACCAGCGCAGACAACATAGTGAAATGTTAAAATTTTTTATATTTTTTATACTGTCTCAAGTTAAAATTTTTTATAAAAGCAGGGGGCGGGGGGTTGTAGCTTAGTGGTAAAGTGCCCCCCTACGTTCCCCTACTACCACCCAAAAAAAAAAAAAAAAGGAAAGAAAGAATTCTCATCTCTTGGTATTTCATTAAAGGTAAGCTGCTTTTTTTGGTGCCAGTGTGCTTTACCATTTAGCCGCATCCCCAGCCCTTTTTTTATTTTATTTTATTTTATTTTTTTTTGTGGTGCTGGGGATTAAACCCAGGGCCTTGTGCTTGCGAGGCAGGCACTCTACCAACTGAGCTACGTCCCCAGCCCCCTTTTTATTCTTTATGAGACAGGCCTCACTGAATTGCTGAGGCTGGCCTTGAACTCGTGGTTCTCCCGGCTTAGCCTCTGGAGCTGCTTGCGCCCCGCATGCACAGCTCATTTTCCCCCTTTTTAATGACTTTTGAACAAAACATCATACCCAGGAGGCGCTCTGTCTGATTGGTGGATTCTCTGTTGGCAGAACTTCTCCCTGGATTGGTGCAAACAGCCGGACGTTGGCCTTCCCCAGCCTGATCTGATCCTGTTCCTTCAGCTGGGCCTGGCGGACGCGGTCGCTCGGGGGGAGTTTGGTCGTGAGCGCTACGAGGACAGGGCTTTCCAGGAGCGTGCCCTGCAGAGTTTCCAGCAGCTCATGGGAGACCCGACCCAGAACTGGAAGGTGCGTGGAGGGCTGCGGAGGACACGGTGCAGCTTGCCTTGGCTTCCCACCGTGGACCCCGGGCAGCGGTGCAGGTGGTGCTGCCTGGGGTGCTTGGGATTGAGCCCGGGCTCCAGCCGCCAGGCAGGCTCCACCACTGAGCTTCACGCCCACCCTGGCCCTGTACCAGGCGTGTGGCAGCCCTGCTCCATGTCTGAGGAGGAGGCCCCGTGAGGCAGCGGGCATGTGCCCAGCCTGCCCTCTGCCAGGCCTTCAGCCACATGGGAGGGAGGCTCCGTGCAGGCCCCTCAGACTCCACTTCCTCGTCCACCCAGGGGCAGCTCCTGGCAGTGCTGTCGCTGCCCTTGGGAAGGGTGGTCCACGTGGGGCACTGTCCTGGGGTCAGTCCTCAGCCTCTCCTTGTAGCCCAGGGAGTGCCTTGCTGACTCCTTCCTGGTCCCCCCGCTGAGCCCTGGTTGTGCTGGCCTTCCTGTACGGTCCCCGTGCTCAGTACGGTGCACACCCAGCTTCCCTCCAGCCAGCACGCTCGCCCACGCAGCTCACCTTCCCTCCCCGCAGCCCCTTCTCCACTGTTTGCTCCCACCCTGACCCGGTTCCTCTCCTGGACACTTGTCACCAGGTGTCTCCCACAGGGAGCCTAGGGGTCTGTGGGTCGGGACTGCCTGCCGTCCTCTGTGCCGCCAGCTCCTCCAGCCCCAGGCAGGTGGAAGGTGCAGGGCAGCTTTGCCTGCAGACAGTGCTGCGGCCTCGCAGGGTCTGTCCTCATGTTCGTTTCACTTTTTTCTCTTTTTCTTCTTTAGTACCAGGGATTGAACTCAGGCACTCGGCCATGGAGCCACATCCCCTGTTCTGTGTTATATTTACAGACAGGGTCTCCCTGAGTTGCTTAGCGCCTCACTTTGAACCTGTCCTCCCGAACCGCTGGGATTTCAAGCGTGGGCCGCTGCACCCAGCTTGTCTCGCTTCTTGGTCATGTTGAACACTCATCCCCAGTGCTGCGTCTCCTGCTCGAGAACAGTCCTTTAATCTCGTCCTAGAGGCTGGGCTGGGCAGGGCTGGGAAGTGCCATCTGGGACGCTGTCCTTCCTGCACAGCTGTGTTCTTGACACCCTTAGGTTCTGGGAGCCTTCCACACTCTGGGTGTTTTCCAGAACTTGCTGCCAAGGGTCTCTGCCAGTGCCACCCAGCCCCTCAGCAGACTGACGGGAGGTCCTGGCACTTCTGTCTCTTTTCTGGCCTCCTTCTGGGGGAGGGGAGTTTCTCTGGGGCAGTTGTGCTGGGACGGGGCAGGAAGCAGTCCCGGCCAGCTGGTCCTGCTGTGCACCTTTGCTTCAACACCCACATTCTGAGCAGTCCTTGGGCCTTTGGAGCTGTCTTCGAGCAAGACGGCGCCGCATGTCCTTGCCTGGGACCTGGGAGGGCGGTTCCTCAGGCTCTCTGTGAGCTTGCCTGCTGGCACCGCTTAGCAGCACCCCCACATCCTCGCGCACTTCCTGTGGACATGCTCAGACCTGCCCAAGAGCAGAGCGGGCAGTTGGTGTGAGGCCAGGGTTCAGAGGAAAGTGGGTTGAAGAGTCCCGGGGTCCCCATTGCTGTGCTGGGGATTTGGGCTGGCCTTCCAGCTCCTGGCCCACCTGAAACCACAGTGAATCTGGAGCAAGCGAGGGTGTGATGGTCTTTTCTTCTGCATCCTGGGGAGCAGGTGGTTGACGCCTCCAGAAGCATTGAGGACGTGCACCAGGAGATCTTGGCGCTCTCCGAGGACGCCGTCTGCAGTGCTGCACAGAGGCCACTGGGGGCGCTGTGGGAGTGAGCCAGCCTGCACCCGGGCGGGGACTCCTGCCCTGGGTGTTCCTCAGCTGGCAGCTTCTAGAGGCAGCCTTTGGGGACCTAGGGCTGGGTGGTGCCAAGAAGGACCCTGTCACCAGGGGCCTTGGAGGTGTGGGCACCTGCCGAGGTCCAGCCTAGCAGGGGTCGTGGCACAGCTTGGTGAGGAGAATAAAGCGACACAGACTCAAAGATCTGAGGCTTAGTTGTAACTTTACCGTTTCACGGCTTGACTCTAAAAAGTTCACATCTAAGATACTGCTTTACGGTTTCACACACAATTTAACTATTTCGTTCACCTTGAGTACAGTCTCTTGAGCTTACATGAAAGGGAAAATGTTGCAAGCTCTGAGTGAATCTAATGAGCAAAAGCATAATCAAGAATAAGGTAACTTCTATTCCTCTAAGAAAAACATCTCAAAATGCTTTAATTGGTTCTGGTTTTCGTCTTACTAGGAACGATAAGAGAAAGGCCATTCTCCTAAGTTATATAGGCTTTAGCACATCATGGTTCAAAGTTGAGTCAAGAATAACAAACAGCCATATCAATCAAGCACACTTGGCATCTCTCTCAAAGACAGCATGGTGCCCTTTGATCTCTCTCTTGTATATAAAGTGGAACTTATTTTTGTTAATTAGTTAAACGACCTCTAAGAAGAGCACCTCTTATTTCCTATTATAACTTCTATCTAAAGGAAAGGGAGACCTATATCTAGGGGCTTTAAAGGTTATTCTCTAGGGGAAGGTCATAGTTTCCCATGTGATCCAGGTGTGGTCCCTGAACTGTGAAAACAGTTTCACTAAGCGGGGGGCATGTCCTGCTTTGGGCTAAAGCAGCCGGGCAGCATGGCTGCATTAAGCTAACTGAGAGCAGTGGACAATAACTCTTGTTGATCTGACCCACAACTCTTTTTCCGTTTGTTTAAGGTAATATTGATATGAAATCAATTAAGGCTTAGGCGGTGTTATTTTTATGTTCCAAATCACTTAATGTCTGATTTTTTTTACTGAAATCTATAAATGCAAACATCCAATAACAATAAGAAATAACACAAACAAGAAAGAGCATGCCACGTCCACATTTCCCAGATTAGACCGTGCAAGAATCTTCATTATTCCCAGTGGAACCGTGTCAAGCACTGAGGGGAGCAGTGGTGGGCGCGGCAGGCACCAGGTGGTGTATCCTCTGAGGACAATCCTGAAAGTGCAGGTATGTTTTGTGTTCATACTGCACCCTTTTGTCTGGGTGTGGAAGCCAGGGGGCCTCATCCACTGAGCTGCACCCCCAGCCCTTTTTGAGACAGACTGACTTCAAACTTGTTACATCCCCAGTCCTTTTTATTTTTTATTTTGAGACAGTCTCACTCAGTTGCTTAGGACCTTGCTTAGTTGCTGAGGCTGGCCTCACATTTGTAATCCTCCTGCCTCAGCCTCCTGTGTAGGTGGGATTACAGGAGTGCTCCATCACTGCCAGCTTCCTATTAAACTTTTTGTTTTTGTTACTAGGGATTAAACCCAGAGACGTTTCCCACGGAGTTACATCCCCCAGTCCTTTTTATTTTATTTTTTTCCATTTTTTGTTTTTTGGTACTGGGGATTGAACTCACAGGCACTCGGCCACTGAGCCACATCCCCAGCCCTATTTTGTATTTTATTTAGAGACAGGGTCTCACTGAGCTGCCTAGCGCCTTGCCCTTGCTGAGGCTGGTTTTGAACCCGAGATCCTCCTGCCTCAGCCTCCTGAGCCGCTGGGATTACAGGTGTGCACCACCATGCCTGGCTTTTATTTTTTATTTTAATATTTTGGTACTGGGGATTGAACCCAGAGGCACTTACCCACTGAGTCACATCCCCATCACCAGCCGTAGGGCCTCACTAAGTTGCGGAGACCAGCTTTGAACTTGCAGTCCTCCATGTCTTGAGCTGCTGGGATTATAGGCATGCACCACCATGCCCAGCTTCATTTTGTATTTTGAGACAGGGTGTCATTAAGTTGCTAAGGGCCTTGCTTAGTTGCTGGTCTGGCTTTGAACTTGCAGTCCTGCTGCCTCAGCATCTCAAGAAGCTGCCGTCATGGGAGTGTGCCACTGTACCCAGCCCTGTGCTAAGTAACTGAGCAGGTATCATTGAGATCGTTGGAAACAGTAGTTGGTTGGCGTTCTTCTGAATTCCTCACAAGCCCCAATAAAAATCACCCTACCAATGTGTCCGCAGAAGGCTTGCTGTCCTCAGACACCTGCTGTGGGCTAATCGGGCTGTGTGGCACCTTGGTCTGGGTGGAGCCCCGTGTCCCACCCCTGGGCACCACCAGCCAAGTGGCGTGAGGTCCTGCATCCCGAACACACTGATGTTGCCCTTGCTGCCGTTCTTGCTCAACCTTGGAGCTTCTTCTCAGACCTCCCTCTGCCTGGTTAGGGGAGTGGGGGCTACTGAAAGTGTCCAGGCGCACTTCACCACTGACTGCACCCCTATCCCTTTCTGAGACAGGCCCTTTTGTTAAATTGCTGAGGCTGCCCTCAAACTTGCTGTCCTCCTGCCCCAGCCTCTAGAAAAGCTGGGATTGCCCTTTTTGAACAATTCCCAAAGGAGAATGGTTTGTTGAAACTTCCTGGAAGAATCTGAGCTACACAGAACCTTCTGGGTTCTGTGTGCCCCCTCTACAGAGCCTCCCATTTAAACGAGACAGGATATTTGAGTAAGTACTGAAGGACTGTGCAAATGCAATTAGGTGGAAGACCTCATGTGGGTGGCTGTCTGGGGCCGTCCTGGCCACATGGCTGGTCAGGGTCAGGGGGCTACAGCTGAGGTTGCAGGTCCTCTGGACACCTTCTCCCCTGGAGCCTCCAGAAAGATCATTCTGCACAACATGGAGTGACGTCTGCCCTCTAAGACTAGAAGAGAAAGTGCTGCTCAGGCTGGGTGTGCAGGGTCTGGTCAGTGGCACTGACGGCAGAGGGTGGGTGGGCTGTCACTCAGGGCTTACGGAGGCAGGGCACCCAGGCAGTCCTCAGCTCCCCTGTGGGAGCCTGAAGCCAACTTAACCCTTGGGGGCTTTTACAGCTTCCTCCTACTGAAGAATGAATAGAAAGTGAGCTATTTTTTCCAGAATCCTCTTTACGCAGCATGAGGACAGATGTCTCAGGTCCTTGCTGAGCATGCCACGTTGGGGAAAGGTACCAGTGACTGGGCTCGAACATCACATCCAGCTACAACTGGATGTGAGAAATCAAGACACACAGACTTTGTTTTGTACTGAAACTTATTATTTGCCATTAAGAATTGCAAACTATCCTACTGAGGATGATGCTCTTCAGTGAGCTCGCAAGAGTGGTGGCTCCCCCTGCTGGAGGCACCCTGCCCGCCCACCCTGGGAACCCAGAAGCAGGAGCTGCAGGGACCCTCCTGGGCCACCACAGCAGAGCCCAGAGGGATGGAAGTGGTCCCAGCCTTCCCTCCTGCCCTGACCCAGCTGTCTCTGAAGGAGAAGAGGGAGGGTGGAAAGGGAAGGTGCAGTAAGAGGAAATAAATTAGGTCATCACACCTTGGGGGCTGAGGTGTCCCCTGATGCCCGGGGGCGCTGCTGGACACTCCTGCCCACTGGGCCAGCTCCAGGGTTTCAGAAAGGCTCCTGGGGCCAACCCCAGGTTCCCACCTCCTGCATCAGGTGTGTCAGGCCTGGAGGTGTTGGGAGCAGCCAGCCGAGGGCCTGGGAGCCAGGGTGAGAGGGAGGAGCTGAGGAGTGCTGAGGACGCCTGCCCGCCCTGCCCTGGGGCCCACACGCCACAGCCAGAGGCCTCCACCCTTCCAGCCCAAACCCTGGGGAACCTCAGTGACGGGGCGGGGCATCCCTTCCCCACCCAGAAAACAGGGTGACCAGCAGCAGCAGGCAGAGCATCTCCCCGACCCAGGGAGGCAGGATGGGCCCTGCGGACCCCGAGGGCTGCTCCAGGAGACACCCAGGGCACACCAGCTGCCCGAGGCTCTGCGTCCACCAGCACCTCTGGCTCTCCCAGGGCCGTTCCTCAAGCACTCTCCCCAGGCAGGGAAGCCTTGCCGCAGTCCCTTCTCCTGATCTCCCACGGAGGTAGCCCTTGATCAGCCACGCTGGACAGAGGGACGTGGCCCGGAGCATGACCAGCACAAGGCCACAGTGGCCAGCACTACACGCACGCCTCTGACCTGGGCAGTGCCCCAGAAACTCATGTCTGTGTCGAGCAACTTCAAACTGGGCTTTAATTCCAAACCAACCACAGGCCCAGGTGCCCAGGAGGAGGCAGGGCACTGAGGCCTGGCAGCGCCAGCAGACGGCTTGGAGGCTGCTGACTCCCTGCACAGGGCTGACAGGTGGCCTGTGGTCGGCTCAGGCGACCTGCGGGTGGTGGTCTCCTGTGGTGGGGCCTCCAGGCAGCGCAGTCCTCGGGCCCTGTGGGCAGAGGCGGCAGGGCGCAGCTCTTGGCAGGGGAGGCTGGAGGGATGGAATGCAGAGGCCCCGCGCCGAGGCCGAGCTGGGTTCTCAAAGGCGCCTGCAGTAGGGGCCGTGGAGGCCGGGCCCCAGCCCAGGGTGTTCAGAGGGACAAGATTTCAAAGTCCTCATCTTCTGAGTCAAAGAATCTTTCCAGTCGATCTACATCAGAAGAATCTAGAAGAAACAAGGCAAAACCACCAGACGCCTCTGGGGTGAGGAGACGCTGGAAAGGGACAGCCTGGGACGGCTGTCCTGCCATGCGGCCTCACACCCACAGGTTGCAGCCTCCTCTGCACTGGAAGGTCTGAGCAGGCTGGGAGGGGTGCAGACCTGTGAGCAGGGGGCGTGGAGGGTGGAGAGCACGGCAAGGGGCAGCCGCCCGAGCCACCAGGGCACAGGGGCAGGAAGGAGCACCAGCCTGCTCTCCCAGGGTGGCCCACCCTCTGGAGGACCTGGGCAGCTTCCTCAGGCACAGTGGCCTGGATCCAAAGGCAGCAAGGTGGGCACAGACCACGCACACCCTGGAAGTGGTCAGCGGGCTGCCCGGCTGTGGCCTGCAGCCTTGGCACTCACCTAGGGACAGGTTCAGGACCTCGGGGCAGGTGAGGTGGGAGGGCTGCTGCTCCACCAGCTCAAACATGGGCAGGGCGCCCCCAAGCAGGGACAGCTGTGGGAGATACGAGCGCCTGTCACCAGAGCCTGCCCCATGAGGCACTGCAGCAGAAGGCAGCGGCCTGCACGGGTCACACCGCTGAACCCAGTTCACCGAAGGCCACGCAGAGCCAGGCTGGGTGCCTGAGCCAGACACACCTGCCCCAGACACAGAGAGGACGATGGCAGGTGCCCTGCAGGGCGCCACTCACCGCTGCCCATCAGCAGGGAGGGGTGGGTGCACTGAAGCCCCTGCAGGAAGGTAAGGTGACACCCACCCCCACGGTAACCAGCCATTGGGGCCGCGGGACCCCTCCCTGCCCAGCCTGCACTGGGAGGCAGGCAGACGCCTCCTGGCTGAGCCCGGCCACACCCAGGAGGTCCCACTGACCTTCCTGACTCGCTGGCACCAGTCATTGAAGTCGTCCTCAGACTTGCAGAAAAACCCCTGGAACAAGAAGGCGTGGCCGTGAGCTGGGCTGTGCGCCCGGGACCTGCGCCTGCCCTGCCTGGTGGGCCTAGGACGACTCACACTAAGCCCACTGCACTCCTGGGAACGAGCAGACGGGTTCGCCAGGGCCAGTGCAGAGGGCTCCCTCTGTGCCCGTGGGCAGGCCAGTGGGTCTCCCTGGGCACTACCAGGAGTCGCAGGAAACGACTCGTGCTGGGGATGAACCAGGGCCTCCAGGATGGTAGATGAGGGCTCCACCCCAGCCACACCTCCAGCCCTGGGATGTGCCCAAGGTCCCAGGGACATGTCCTTGGAACTGGGAACAAAGGAAGCAGGCACAGGAGGTGGGCAGAGCTGCCCAACCTGGACGCACTGTCCTCCAGCCACTGTCCCCACCGCGGTGAGACCCACAGAAACCTCTGGGACGAGGAGGCCCATCTCCACGTGCAGCAGCGTGCCACCCTCACGGTGCAGAGGTGCTGACCCAGAGCACGACCCCTGGCCCAGCTCGCTGCACCTGCTGGTCTCCACGCATCGCCTTCTGCTGTCCAGCTGGCGCACAGTGCCCAAGCCACCCTGGCCCTCCGCCCTCCCTCCCCAGGACGTCTAGCAGGCCCCTGTGGCCAGTCCCCAGAACACGGGGTGCAGCTCAGGCAGCGGCTGTGCTAAGCGGGGCGCTGCTTCAGAGCCTTCTCATCTGGCCTCCTTCCCATCAGGCAGGTTTGCATGAACTGCACATCGGGAATCCCAACTACGGAACCCAAAGGGAAGGTGAAGGAGCCTGTTCTTGGAGAACCACCTCCCGCACAGGAGCAGACCAGGAACACCGAGGCGGTGTGCAGGTGGGCTTCGCAGGCTGCCTGAGCGGCACCCCTCACACCACACTCAGCGTTGGCACACCCACACACGAGGCAAGGCCCCCTCTCGGGTGGGGAGGGACTCAAAGATGGCTCATTCTGCCGAGCGCAGGGGCGCACGCCTATAATTCCAGCACTTGGGAGGCTGAGGCAGGAGGATCGCAAGTTCAAAGCCAGCCTCAGCAACTTAGTGAGGCCCTAAGCAACTCAGTGAGACCCTGTCTCTAAATAAAGTACAAAACAGGGCTGGGATGTGGCTCAGGGTGGAGTGCCCCTGGTTCAATCCCCAGTACCAACAACAACAAAAAGAGATGGCTCATTCTCCTGCTTTGGACTTCGCACCACTAGAACTCAAGACTCCAGAATGGTGGGGGGCAGCACGGGACCACACCCATCTGGAAGTTTCCCTTTTCACTCTAAAACAGGGTCTGATACAAAAGGCTTCAGCAAGACTGCCCAGGAGCCTGCGGTCAGGACGCACCACGGCGATGGACGGGTCCAGTTCCCCGATGCCCATTCTGCACGGAGGGTGCTGGCAATGGAAGCTCTCATCAGGGACAAAGCAGCTGTCTGTCAGCTCCACGGCCGGCTGGGTGGTGTGGGGGTCCAGGTAGATGAGCTCCTCCCCTGGTGAGGACGGAGGAATCAGCAGGGCTGGGAAGCAGGCCAGGCTCACCTTCAGACCCCCAGGCCCGGGCAGCTCAGCTCCACCGACAGCTGAGCCCCCCTCCCACAGGCAGGCAGGCCCAACTCACCAACACAGCCGATGAAGTAGTGGGCACTGTTGGGCTTCCCGCCAATGACACCCAGGGACTGGGGCATCATGAAGCAGTGCTGTGGAGATGGGGGCTGCTGAGCGCATGGGCCCTGCACTCCCAAGTCCCCCAGGGAGCTTCCAGCACAGGAGGGACATCCACACACGGCCACTTGGGAGGAGGGGGGCAAGTGGCTCTGGCCGGCAGCAAGCAGGGAAGTGGGGGCCAAGCCCACGGTGGGCCAGGCAATGAAGAGGAGCAAAAGGGGTGACATGGCTAGGGTAGGAGGAGGTCAGGACACCACAGGGCAGTAGAGGGCTGGAGGAAGGGACAAAACCAAGGCAAGGTTAGGGTCCTTTTTTTCTGTATTGGGGACAGGCGAGTGAACCCAGGGCACCGTACCACTGAGCCACATCCAGCCCTTTTTATTTTTGAGACAGGCCTCGCTAAGTTGCTTAGAGCCTAAGCTGCTGAGGCTGGCTTTGAACTCCCATCTTCCTGTCTCAGCCTCCAGAACTGCTGGGATCACAAGCGTGCACTCAGCTTCCACAGCCCTTTCTAAGTCCAGGTGTGTGCACTGCCCAGGCCACCCACAGGGTGAGGACCACGAACGGCCCTGCTCTGCTCTGAGTCAGCTGAAGACGGATGGAGTTCCACAGGGACCTCAGCAGTCACGGTCACCCTTCCTCACAGTGCCACCCACAGGCTCACGGAGTGCAGGGCACACAGAGGCCCTGGAGGGAGGGCAGGACACCTGGTCCTGAGGCTCGTGAGGCCCTGACGTGTGGGTTCTTCATGCAAGCTGTATGGCGCAGGCCTCTCCTGCCTCACCTGACCGAGGGACACCAGCAGAGCCACCCTCTGGCAAGCTGGCTGCTGACTCTCCAGGAGCTCAGCACACGGGCGGGACAGTGTGCTCCCAGACCCACCTTCAGCGTCTCCACGTAGGCCTCGTTGATGTCCGTGAGTCCCAGGCGCAGGGGGATGAGAAGCACCAGAGGCCTCCACGGCGACAGCCTGCTGGTGACCTCGGCTCCGGCAGGGAGTCCGTTACAGTGGCCGTCGGAGTCTGTGGGAAGTGCAGCAGCCCCTGCAGAGGGAGGGCTGGTCCTGCACAGCCTCCCTGGAAGGAAAGACAGCAGAGGAGGGCGGAGTCTGCAGGCCAGGTGTGGAGGTGAGGCGCAGCACGTGCCCCCGGAGCATCCCTGCTGCTCAGAAGCCCAGCTGGAGAGGTGCGTGCAGGAGGGGCCAGGGTGCAAGGGAGCAGCAGACTCCGGCCCGAGCCGGCGGCCCTGCAGGGGGCACGCCTGGCCCAGGAGAGCTCCAGGACAGGAAGGGGACAGGCAGGTGGAGCCAGAGGAAAGGATGCTCTTCATAGATTGTGTGCCTGCCGGCAGGAGTGCCCAAACCAAGGGCAGCACAGCGTGGACGTCCAGGGCAGGTGGGCACCAACGCCCAGGCGAAGGCGAGCCGGGGTTGGAGCTGCACTCAGTGCAGGGCGCGTGCCTGGTGTGCGAGGCACTAGCCTCAGCACCACGTGAAACAAACACAACAAAGGAATTAAAACAAAACAGAGGAGCCCAGAGTCTCGGCTTAGGAGAAACCCTCCTCCATTACAGAGGAGAAGAGCCCTCGGGAACGCCACCCAGCACGTGCGAGGAGACGGCTGAGACGCACCCTCCAGCCACAGGAAGGGAGGCTCGGAAGAGCCCGCAGTGCACGTGGAGAACCACCTGGCTACTCACTGGCCACAAGAGGAAAAGTCCCTTAAGACAGACACCACCTTGCCCAGGTGACCCCACCTGGCATCAATGACGAGGGCACACAAGACAATGCCACCCAGGGTGTTCTCAGTCGACACACTCAATCTGAACCCGCCTGAGGAGGCAGGTCCAGCCTCCTCAGGGGACATTAACTGAGCAGCACTCTTCAAAACCATCAATGCTACAGAGGCCCGAGAAAGACAGAGAACTTTCTAGATTAAAGGAGACTAAAAAGTAGGTATAATTCACTGAACTTTTTTATAGGATTAAAACTTCTCAAAGGGAAAAGAGGTAATTTGCACTTTCTATTCAGCTGTGATTTCTAAGTCACACCACTGTCCTCAGGAGCCAGGCTAGTGCATCAGCCATGCCTCTTCTTCTCCAAGGGCCATCCTGCCACCAGATCCTGGGGCACGCATCCCCAGTGCTCCAGCTGCGGCTCTGCTCCTCCAAGGCCTGTGTGGTGGGACGCAGGCTTTGCCCTGTGGACTCTGAGGCACCGCTGTGTCAACAGTGGTCTCCTTGCAGGCTAGACCTTCCCCACTCCAGATGACCACCCAGGTCATGAGGTGACAGCGGGCAGCCTGTCACACCTGACCTCGTTCAGCACATGCAACAGAGGCCTGCTGTGAGCAGGGGCTGTGGGCGCGCTGGCCCTGCCCCCTAGAGCCTCCTGCTCCCTGCCCTCCCCAGGTGCTCACTCGCTCTGCAGCGTACACACCTGCCTGCCTCCCGTGACAGCAGGTCTCCTCCACAGAACCCTGAGCACCTGGCATGACAGAAGAGGGACCCAGGGTCAGTGGGACCCCTTTCTTAAAAGGCAGCCATCATTATGTGGATGCTCACAGAAGTTCCCACTTTGAAACGTGGAAACAGCACCGAGAATGTGTAAGTTTAGGTTTTCCTGAGCTTAAAAACCAGTGGGGTCTTGCCAGCAGCAGAGCTGCACACCTGTCATCCAGCAACTCGGGAGCAGAGGCAGGAGGATTGCAAGTTCAAGGCCAGCCTGAGCAATTTAGTGAGGCCCTAAACAACTCAAAACTGTTCCAAAATAAACAATGAAAGGGGCTGGGGGTGTGGCTCAGTAGGAAAGCGCTCCTGGATTCAATCTCCAGTACCAAACAAAACAGAAAACCACCAAATGGGGTCTTTACTCTAAAGACTCAACTCTTACCAGCTCAGGGGAACCCCTCCTATTCTAGAAATCTCCACTGTACACAGTGGGCTTTAAGTCAGCTCCATTCTGCTGGACACTGAGAGCCTAACTTCAGCTACTACACTTCCTCCCTCCAGCCCTCTTCTCAACATGTCCAACTTCCCTTCACTGGGCACCTGTGCTGGCTCCATCCACAGGGTGTTCATCGGCCATCTTGCCCATGGAAGCTATAAAGGTCCAGAGCCAGCATGGTTAAGGCTGGCACAGCCTGCTGTGGACACCGTGGTGACGTCCCCTTGCCCCACACACTGTCTGACCTGAGTGGGGCTGTGGTCTGCTGGCTCTCATGGGAGACAGGCCTTGGTGGAGCTCTGTATGCTGACTCCTTCCGCAAGCAGCTCTGAGAACAGCCGAGGGGCTGTCTGTCCAGCTCTTGCTTTGCTGCTGCCTCTCCCAGGCTAGTGGCCCTGGGCATCTCTTGGTAGTGGGACGGAGAGCAGCTCACTTCCTACCTCCTGGAGCGCTCTGCACCTCTCAAAGCCAAAGGCTCACTCCATGTGACTCCATGCCACACCTGCTCAGCAACCTCACTGCTACCAGCCTCACTCACAGGAGTCAGACCTCTGGCCTCTGTCCTGGGGACAGGCACGTCACTTCTGACTGGGCCCTGGTCAGCTCCAGCCAGCCCCCAGACCCCGAGGAGCCGTCAAAGCATGGGGACTCCGGCTCCTCCCAGGACCTGAGGGTGTGGCTGATTGAACCTTGAGGGGTGAGGGAGGAATGGCTTCCCCGACTCGGGCACGGGAGTGACAGCAAACGGGTATACTGCAGCCAGTGATGAGGACAGGAGAAAATGCTCTGGGCACCATGGACGCTTCTGTCCTACCGCAGGAGGGGTGGTGCCCGGGGCACTCTGCCACTCTGCCATACCCTAGTCGTCATTTTTTATTTTGAGACAGAGTCTCATTCAGTTTCTGAGGCTGGTCTCGACTTCGCCATCGTCCCACCTCAGCCTTGCAGCAGAGGAATCAGTGTGCACACCATGCCCAGCCAGCAGTGTCGGGAACTATCACAACACGGCGCGTGTGACCACACAAATGGTGTGAACCTACAGCCTGTGTAACCATTGAAATGAAAACCGCCACCCCATTTGTGTACCATGAGTCAAAATGCGATCTGTAAAGGTAAAAATAAAATTTAAAAACGTAAATAAAACAAGGGAAGAGAGCACGTCCCGGTGTCAGTGGGGTTACTTCTGAGTGGTAGACCATGGCTCTGAACTGGTCAGTGGTGCACACTGGTAATACCCACTCCTTGGGAAGCTGAGGCAGGAGGAACCCCAGTTAGAGGCTGGCCTGGGCAACTTCTCAAAATAAGAAAGAGAAGGACTGCGGGTGTAGTTTAGTGTGGAGTGACCCTGGGTTCAGTCCCCAGTGCTGCCAGGGGAAATCTGGCTTCTTCCCTTATACTTTTCATGAATTCCATGAAGACGCCAAGAAACAGAGAACGGGGGAGAGTGGAGGCAGGGGGGACACAGTCAGCGTCTCCAGCTTGCAGGTTCTGGGCACAGGACCACAGCGACCACGGGGGGAGGTCTCGCTACAGCGGCGCAGCACTGGGCTCCTTCCTCCTGCTGGTCCTGCTCCCTCCGACACGGCCAGCAGCGCCCCCAGGTGATCCGGATGAAGAAGTGGGGCAGGAGGGCAGGGGAGGGACCCAGCCCGTGCAAGGTGCACGTGTGGTGGCTTGTGCACCACAGGGGAAGTGTCTCCCCTCCACGCTCCGAGGGCCACGGCTCTCAGGCTCTCAACGTGTTCTCGCTCAGCAAGAGGATCCAAGGCAACAGCCCATGCTCGGCACTGCAATACAGCAGGACGCCCAGCCCCGGGAGGCCCTTCAGGGGAAGGTGGCCGCGTGCAAGCACACTTAACGTGCCCAGGGAGGCAGTGGGCTGCACCAAGCAGAAGAGGCAGGGTCCAGAGGCCGAGTGGTCCACTTCCTTCAGGGAGGCCTCTGCTCTTGCAGCCCACGACAGTGTGTGACGCAGAGGCACTCGGCCAGAACCCCTGCACGGGTGTGGCTGAGCACATCATGCCGTGACCTGGCTTCTTTTTTGAGATGGTGTCTCCCTGCATTGTCCAGGCTGGCCTCTAACTCCTGGACTCAAGTGATCCTCTGGCCTCAGGCCCCTGAATGCTGGAATTACAGGTATGGGCCACTGCATCTGGCTTTAACATATTATTTGTAATAAAGATACAAAAACTGATGTGGAGTGTGAAGGAACTCATGGCTGGAGCCAAGGCCCTCCTCCTTCCCTGGTTTACATGGCCTTCCATCCACAGGGATGCTGGTGCTCCCGAGACACAGGACTGCAGGCAGGGCTCCTCCCTGGGAAATGCATCACTCACACTACCTCCCCCTCAGCTGAACCGCGAGCCACTTACGGATCTCCTCCATGACCACCGTGTTGTCCATTGCTATGTGAACAGCCAGGGAGCTCCAGGTGTCGAACACCGCCAGCTTCCTAGGAGAGTGGGACGGCGTTCCTGTGAGCTCTCGCTGGCCCAGATCACCTCCAGGACACCCACGCCTGCCTCTGCCAGAGCTGCTCTCAGTCCAGGGCACGCCCACACCATGGACAGGAAGGAAGCTGAGCTTGCCTGTCCCTCCTCACTGCACCTGGCTGCCCTCTGTGAGGATGCACAAAAGAGCCCCTGGGCTGCACAGAGGCGCCGTGGACGTGGCCCCAGCTCTCAGACCACAGCTTTAGCCAGTGTCACTCCACCCTGGCCACCTGCAGCCTGCTGGGCTGCGCAGCTGCGACTGCAGTCAGAGAGCGGTGGCTGCTGCAGACGGCAGTCGGGATCTGCCTGATGGTGTGCTGTGGGGCAGGCAGGGGACCAAAGCAACAGCACACGACGAAAGCAGGAAGGGACGCTCCGGGCAAGGGGACAGCTGTTCAGGCCCTGAGCTACAAGGATACA
Source organism: Glaucomys volans (assembly GCA_020662805.1). Classification (NCBI taxonomy): domain Eukaryota; kingdom Metazoa; phylum Chordata; class Mammalia; order Rodentia; family Sciuridae; genus Glaucomys; species Glaucomys volans. The sequence goes on along the minus strand of JAJEJO010004306.1, from coordinate 396,451 downwards.
GTGCCAGCCAGCGCCTGGGAGGCACTGGGGAGCACCCAGAGCCCCTTCTGATGCAGGGCCTGGACAGGCTCTAGGAGAGCAGCCTACGGCACAGCTCCAGGCCACTTCCACACTCTGAGTCCACCACAGGCGAGACACAGCGCAGCACCTCCCAGAGCTGACTTGGAGAGAACATGACAAGACACAGCTGGTGGGCAGTGAAGAGCCAAGGAGCCGACCGCAGGGGAAATGCTGCCAGTGCCTCTGCAGGAAGGCAGAGGTGGGGAGCAGCCCAGGGGACACTGGGAAAGGCCCTGTACTAGGGCCCAAGCCTGTGCAAAAGTCCAGGGCTGCAGTGTACAGGGGCACAAGATTATCGTGCCAGGGCCCAAGTGTGAGGGCCAGCGGGGGGGGAGGCCAGCAGGAGGGAGGTCAGCGGGGCCGGTGTGGGGCACACCAGCAACAGCCAGGAGGCCCAGGCAGCAGAGGGGCTGCTGAGTTTTAAAAGACAAAACTGCTGCCTTGGGAAGGGTCCATCAGGATGGCAGAGAAGGAGACCAGCAAGGAGGCAGGGCCAAGGCACAGACCAGGTGGGGAGGGTCAGCGTCCAGAAGCCTCAAGTGGGTGTGGGGGGTCTGCAGGAGTCTGGACCTCAGCCCGTGTGTGACGATCAGCTCTGCCAATCCTGCACAAGCAGCCTGGGAAGAGGAGCAGGGACAGAGAGGAAGACGGGGACAGGGCAGCGCAGCAGCCTGGTCTGGCATGTCTGGAAAGGGCACATGCACCTCTGCCAAGGCCTACCTGCCACTGGCCAAGTCAGGGACAAAGTGTGGCTCTGGATGTGACAAAGCACCGACAGACCCGCGGCCACACCAGCTGTCCTGGCGTGCAGATGCAGGCAGCCCAGGCTGGAGGCAGGCAGAGGGCAAGGCTGGGATGGGAGGAGGCCAGATGTGGCACAGGATGCATCCAGGAAGAGCCAAGGGATCTGACCCAAGGAGCCAGGGAGATAGGAGGGCAGGGAGGGGCAGGACGAGCTATGGGGGCCGTTCATAAACACAGGGTGCCAGTGCCACACAGGCCTGGAGAGGATAGGAAGCAAGAAACCCTCAAGCAAGACTCCTAGAGGAAGGGGGTCTCTCAGGGGAAAGTCACAGCTGGAGCTGGACTGGGAGATGACAGCCCCAGTGCAGCAGGGAACATGCCCAAAGGTGCCAAGACACCAGGCACACAGCCAGAGGGAGGGAGCCAGGCCAAGCAGGAAGGCCACGTCCAGGACCAAGAGTGGACACTCCCGGCCACTGCAGGGAGAACCAGAGGGACTGACCGTGCTGGGCTGCACAGCTGGATACCCCCCTACAGGGGGCGGTTGGGGCCCCTGGGGAGCAGAGGGCGGGAGGGGACTGTGGCTGCTGAGGACCTTGCAGAGGACCACCCCACACATGCAGATCCACGTGCCAAGAGTGAGGCAGGCCCACGGGTGTGATCTGGGTTAGGGTCGGGGGTTTTCTTCCCCCAGAACAGATCCCACTTGGCACAGTCACCTCCAAGGACCCCCAGGAGCTTGCAAGCAAAGGATCAGGAAGAACCCTTATCTCTTGAGACAATGGACACGAAGGCCTAAGTGTCAAGGAAAGCTCACGCGGCCCCAAGAAGCACAGGCTGTGTCAGTACGCACTTGAGGACCTGGGCCACCGTGTTGGGTCCGTACCACTGGCCTATCGACTTGCCTTCGCCGACTCCCATTTGCGCTGCAGGAAACAGACTGGATCAGTGACATGCAGCCGCCCCTGGCCACCCAGTACTCCTGCCCCCCTCTGCTGGCACGTGCAGTCAGGAAGGCCTGCACAGGACACCCCCGGATGGAGGGTCCTGAAGTGAGATGTGGAACACTTGCTAACAAGGGAGGAGGAGAGGGGACAGAGGCCATCGCATGTGCTGTCCTTCACCATGAACTCAAGGAGGGGCCAGAGGAAACAAAGCAGCTCCAGGCTCCAGGGGCCAGGTCTGCCCTCTCCTCCCGTAGGTGGGACAGAGCACAGGGCGGGCCTGACTCAGCCAAGGCCCTGCTGCCCTCCACGTACTCCTGCCTGAGCACTCGTCCTCACTGGCAGCAGAGGAGAGCCAACCTCCAGGATGCGTATGGGTCCCACAGACTTCTGCTCCGAGCAGCAGCCCAGCAGGCCACCCAGGGCAGTGGGCAGAGAGACCTACGGCCTCATGCTCCCACTCCACAAGACCAGCCAGCTCCTGGGAGGCCCAGCACTGCTGCCCTCTGCAAGGTCCCCACCTATCTGGTGAATGGAGTAGTAGCTGTCCTTTCTGTCCAGGAAGGCGTGGAGGACACTGAAGTAGCTGTCAGGCTGCCTCTTCTGCTGTACCCACCTCCAGTCTGTTGGAACAAACACCAAGATCAGTCTGAGCACAAACGTGAGGAAAAGCCCCACTTTCACACACCCTGAAAGAGGCAGCTTCCAGGCTCGTGGTGGTGGTGGTGGTGGTGGTGGTGGTAGTGGTGGTGGTGGTAGT